>APFE030449090.1:55798-66181 GCA_000404065.3 Pinus taeda | reverse complement strand
CACTATCAAACAAAGTATCAATCTTTTGATGTTTGGAAATAACTCGAATATGAAAAAGCTCATGTCTTTTTCTCTCATGTTCTTCATCAACAATAGTTTGAGCAGAATTACAAGTAGATGCTTCAGAATTCTTACCTTTTATACTTGTTGCTGCAATAATTGTTTCATCTCCCGAGTTTGACCCCAAAGCTTTTTAAATAGCTACAACAATCTTCTTCTTCTTGCCCTCGGACTTCTTAGGTCTCAGCTTTGGATGCAGAATCCAACAGTGCTCATCATCATGCCCCTCTTTTTTACAGTGAGTGCATGAAGCCTTGCCTTTTTGTGCAGTGTTAGCCTTCCTTGCTTTCCACTTCTGCTTTTTTTTCTCCTTGCTCTTGCTTACAGTGGGTTGGGATGGTCCCCCAACTTCTGGACTTCCATTCTTTCCTCTAGTTTCTAGATGAGTAGCTTGTACAAATACTTCATTTATACTAGTGGGATTAAACATGAGGATGGTATGCCTCATGTAGCTGTGTATACCACTAATGTACTTCAAAAGAGTCTCTCGTGAGTCTAATGCGATACCCAACATCAATGCTCTCTTTCTGAACTCTTGAGTATACCCTTGCACACTTTTCCCTTTCAACTGCCGAAGAGTTTGCCAACTCATCATGGCTTATTGCATGTAGGCTAATGGATAGAACTGCTTTTTGATTGCAAAAACAACTTCCATTCTTTCCTCTAGTTTCTAGATGAGTAGCTTGTACAAATACTTGATTTATACTAGTGGGATTAAACATGAGGATGGTATGCCTCATGTAGCTGTGTATACCACCAATGTACTTCAAAAGAGTCTCTGGTGAGTCTAAAGCGATACCCAACATCAATGCTCTCTTTCTGAACTCTTGAGTATACCCTTGCACACTTTGCCCTTTCAACTGCCGAAGAGTTTGCCAACTCATCATGGCTTGTTGCATGTAGGCTAATGGATAGAACTGTTTTTTGATTGCAAAAAAAAATTCACTCTAGACAGAGATGGTCTTACCATGTTTTTTCATATCAGCTTGGGTTCTACCTTCCCACCAAACCAAGGCAGTGCCTTCTAGGCGTAGGCTTGCCAGTTGAATTTTTACTCTTGTCTAAGTTGATGTTCTGCACTCTGCAATACACATCAATTTGTTTAATCCAATTGTCTTACTTTTCAACGTTTAGCTCTCCATCATATATAGGCAAATCAAATTTAACATCTAGCTTAATCAAAGGTGCTTTCTTATTATGCACAGGGCTATTAGGAGGTGTGAGAAAGCTTTCCTCTTTCCCTTTTATTTTTGAGTGGTCATGGGAATGAGACTCATCTTCTTCTTTATCTTGTTTAGAACCTGATGAATTTTCATCCTTGTGTTTTCTAAAGTCCCTATACATTTCTTCTACCATAGACTTAATCACTAGGAAACTCTCTAGGAATTGAGGGTCTAGGCCCATAGAACCTTCCGTTGACATCGTCTTCTGAGGATAGACTCTCCCAGTTTCAGGATTAGTTTCAGCTAAGTCTCTTTCTAATTTGAGCTTTGATCTTGTGAGCATTCACAGCTAAACCAACACTAGCTTGCCTAACCTTACAGCCTAGCGCTTTGATACCACTTGATCTGATAATCACCCTATGAGTGACATCAGTTAAGATTTATTGTTTAAAGGTATTACAAACTCATGTGCTGGTGTGTGTTATGTGTTATTGAAGCAATGGATCGATCAGATTGCCAATACATAGACAAATAAATGGAAAGAAAACAGAGAAATACAGTAAGCAAACACAAATACACAAGAATTTTAATAAGGAGTTCACCCTATTCTCCACGGCTACATCTTCGGTCCAACTTTCAGTGGTGGCCTTGTTTTATTGTGCCTTTAAGTAGAGAATTACAATACAAGGACTCAATGTTAGTTCCCCTGAAGCAGGTTTGCTTGGTAGGGTGGTTCTTGGATTCCCCAAGCCACTGGAGTACACAGACTCTTCTTCTTCTTACCAGCGCTATGACCTTCTGGTCTACAATGGCTAGAGCCCAATGTGGGGCTCAACCCGGGCATATTCCTCTATGGGATGGCTTGAATCTCTCAAGATTTGGTGCTTGATGCTGCTGCTAGTCAGCTTGGCCCTCTGTCTCTTTCTGCTTTTGCTGCACTGTCTTCTTCCTCTGTGTATTTCATCCTCCTCTTGGGATTTTGGTCTTTCTTCGTCTCTCTGACTTTCACTTACTATGTATTCTGTCTCTGTTCATGGTTTTTAGCTATTCGAACTCATATCTATTCGGTTCTTCTTTCGCCTCTGTCGATTCACCTTCTGCAGCTGTGCTTGGAGTTCCTTGTTCGGCGTCAGCATGAACACTCAGGGAGTGGCCACTTGTTCTCTTCTAAACAACACTAGCCTGCTTCATCGGTTCATTTTTTCAGTTACGTCGTGGATGTGTTCTTTCCTCCACCGTGGCGGTCAAATGGATTCAAAATCTTTACAAATCGTGGCGTATTCCTTTGTCGATTCCGCTTCCTCTATCGGGCTTGATCTCAGTTGTCCGATCTGGGGCCTCCAGATCCGACGCTATACGCATGTCTCGCGCGGTTGACTTGCTCGACCAATAACGCATGATCAATGGCAGTTTTCTCTCACCTCCGCTTGCCACGCGTCGATCATTGGGTGGGATCGCTCCGCTTCCATCCAAAACCGTTTACCATTTGAGGGTGCCCCGATCAATACCGCTAGTTTCCAGAGCGTGGGTCCCCCCTTGTATGTTTAGCACTTTTGTCTTTTCCTCCTGCGGTTCTCCGATTCGCCATGTGTCCGTGTGCTTGGGCTTCCCCCACTTTGGCCCTGTTTTCCCAGCGATGTGCGCTAAGCGCAAATCGCACATCAAAATCCACCTCCTTTTCCCGATCCGGGGCTCTCGGTGGCTACTTTGACCTCTTGTGCAATCTCCATGGGCCTGGGTCAGCGCGCTTTGACCAAGGTCCTCGTCGTTCTATGCTGACTGCCATTACCACTGGTTCAGGGGTGTTTTTGATCACGATTCTGAATTCTTTAGAGATTTGTCCCAACCTGATACAATGATGGTTCTTTGACAGTTTTTTATGGATCCAATTCAGACCAACCATGGTCCCCCCTTCATAAAAAAACTTAATGTTACTTCATGTGTTATAAGTTGCTTTGGTGTAAATATGTTGAATTGAGTGAAAAGAAACCATCCTGATTGAACCTCGTTCCATCATGTCCTTGACATCCTTTCTAGCAATCTAACCATTAATCTAAAACCTGAAAGAAAACATGAAAGAAAACATGAACATTTGTGAGAAGAACCACATACTTATCTAGAAAACATATTCATGGAAAAGGCACTTTCAAACTAATTTCAAATATTAAAATTTATTCGAGTTTTATTGATGATGTTTAAGTTTACGGTTAGTAAATTAAGGGAAAGAAAGAATATTAGAAAGAATATATTTGTTGAAAGGAAGAGATTCAGATGAATCTATTTCTCCTAATCTATTTAGAAGCCTTGTGATTTGTTTTGTTTTTAGTAACTTGATGCAAAATTTAAATAAAAAGTAAGATTTCATAATAGAAGTCTTTTTAAGTAGTGTATTATGACTTTCAAACTAATTTCAAATATTAAAATTTATTGAGTTTTATGGATAATGGATGATGTTTTAACTCAACGAAACATGATATATATATATTTTCACTTTTATTTATAAAAGTTAAAAGTAAATATCTTTTATACGAATTTTAATTATTATTTATTAAAGGTTTATATTTTTTTGTTTTTAATATTTATAAGGTCAATATATTTTTATACGACTTTTAAACTATTATTTATTAGGTTTTTATTTTTTTGTTTTTATATTTATTAAGGTTAATATTTTTTATTTTTATATTTATTTAGGTTTATATTTTTATACGAATTAATATTATTTTATTTTCTTTTAATTATTATTTATGAGGTTTATATTTTTTGTTTTTAATATTTTTTAAGGTTAATTTTTTTTATAGATTTTACTATTATTTATCAAGGTTTATATTTTTTTTTTTGGGAAGTATGAGGTTGTAATGTTAACAATTTTGTTTGTTTGTGTGTTTTTTTGTTTTTTCTGTCCTCGCCTTATTTTTTTCTTAACATATGAGGTCTTAATGTTAACATGTGTTTGTGTTTTTTGTTTTAAATATGAGGTGGTTTTTTGATTGAAAATATGAGTTTAATTCTTAATAATTTTTTTAATTTTTTTTTTTTTTTTTTTTTAATATTCATAAAATATAGAGGCTGTAGTGTAGATGGTCATTTAACAATTTTTTTGTTTTTTGTTTTTAAATGTTTTTAATATCTATATTTTAAAATATGGAGGTTGTAGTGTAGATGGTCATTTAACAAGTTTTTTTTAAATGTTTTTAATATCCATATTTTAAAATATGGAAGTTGTAGTGTAGATGGTCATTCAATATCTTCTTTGACATAATACACCAATAATTCCATAAAGTGTAGATGGTCATTCAATATCTTTTTTGGCATAATGCACTAATAATTTTGTAAATAAATCACTTTGTCAAAAGTAATTTATTTTAGAAATTACATCCATTACACTTATTTAACATTGAGATATGAACAAGTCACTTGGTATTAAACTCATGTTCATTTAGGAATTTCATCTATTAAATATGAGGTGGTTTTTTGTTTGAAAATATGAGGTTTAATGTTAGACAAGTGTTTTTTTTTTTCTTGATAAAATACAAAGGTTGTAGTGTAAATGGTCATTTAACAAGTTTTTTTAAAAATGTTTTTAATATTTATATTTTAAAATATGGAGGTTGTAGTGTAGATGGTCATTTAACAAGTTTTTTTTAAAATGTTTTTAATATCCATATTTTAAAATATGGAGGTTGTAGTGTAGATGGTCATTCAATATCTTCTTTGACATAATACACCAATAATTCTATAAAGTGTAGATGATCATTCAATATCTTTTTTGACATAATGCACTTAGTAATTCTTTAAATAAATCACATTGTCAAAAGCCATTTATTTTAGAAATTACACCCATTAATTACTCTTATTTAACATTGAGATACAAACAAGTCCCTTGATATTAAGCTCATGTTCATTTAGGAACTTCATCCATTACATTTTGTGAAAAGAATAAGTCACTTGGAAGTTTTTTTATTTTTATTTTTTTAAGTGTATTACGTCTTTCAAACTAATTTCAAATATTAAAGTTTGTGAAAAGAACAAGTCATTTAGAAGTTTTTTTGAAAAGGTTGTATTATGACTTTCAAACTAATTTCAAAGATTAAAGTTTAGTTGAGTTTTATTGAGTACATGGTATTGGTATATTTCTAAAAGAAAGTGATTTTTTTACTATTTTATTAAGGTTAATATTCTTTTATATGAATTTTAACTATCATTTATTAATGTTTATATTTTTTTATAGATTTTTTTGTTGTTGTTTGAAAATATGAGGTTTAATATTAACACTTTTTTTTCTTCATATTTTTAATATTTTTATTCTAAAATATGAAGTGGTAGTGTAGGTTGTCATTCAATATATTTTTTGACATAATGCACTAATAATTTTATAATAGTAAATCACTTTGTCAGAGTAATATTCATTTTAGAAATTACTTTATTTAGTCCATTACTCTATTTAACATTGAGATAAGATTGAGATAAGAACAAGTCACTTAGTATCAAACTCATGCTTTTAGGAATTTCATCCATTACATTTTGTGAATTTCTAACATTAAGACAAGAATTATTCGTGTAATATCGCAAGTATACTCACTTTGACATTACATTTATCATAATCACTTTTATATTCACATTGGACATCACATTCTCAAATATTTCATGGATACTATTTGTAAAATAATTTTTCTGTGAAGGGGCATATAACATTAATACAAATATTTGGATACTATTTGTAAAATAAATTTTCTGTGAAGGGGCATATAACATTAATACAAACTTAATCACTTCTCTACTCGCTTTGACATTACATTTTTGATATCACACTCTGACAATAAAAGAGAATAATTTACAGAAAAAGAATAAAAATCCCATTCTTTTCAACTTCCTCTATAATAAAAGATTAAATATTTTTAACCATGCGGACTTTAAGGATATTTTTAAAATTAAAAATTAAAAAATTAAAACACTTTAAAGACAATTTTATGTTCAAAAGATTTAATAATAGATATTTAAAATTATGGTGCTAAAGAATTTCCTACTTAGAAGTATATAATATAGTATTACGGTAGTTTAAATCCCTTTTTAGTTATTTACCCATTTGCATTATTTATTAAAAATTTGGGATTTTTTTAACAGGAGCAACTAGTTTTTATTTAGTGTTGAAAGGTTGGGTCGAAGCCTAATTAACCTCTGTTACATAGTGCTTCAGCAAATTGCTTCCAATTGACATAGCATCAACAGAAACTAACGATGAAGATGGATTCTCATCACATGGCCAATGAAGCAGCTTGTGATACAATATTTCTCGCTGATAGGAAAAGTTGAAGTTTGGAGGCACCCAAGATTGAATCCTTCAACATATCAGCTTTGATTTCATCTACCTTCATGCATATATTAAGCTGAGCTGCTATTTTTTAAACTTGCTTGTTTGTTTCACTATTTTTTAAACTTGCTTGTTTGTTGAATGCATAGGTAATACCTTGGGCGCTCATGAGTATTTGTCGAGTTGAGTGGGACGAGTAGGGAATGAGATCCTGGCTGTAACGCTGAAACAAAGATCTCGACTGTAATGCTGAAACAAAAGTTCAGAAGTGATGAGATCATTAGAATGTTGCCTGCGACGATTATTTGGAAAAACATAGAGACAAATACTTTGCTGATTGGAGGGCGTAACTAGGATCTCATTGCCACCATTACCCTGTTTTTGGAGAGCTCGGAGACTTCTCACTTGGGGTATAGGTTAACATATGGATGCTTTATCATTCTTTAAAAATTCTCCTTGGGCTAAGTGGCAGCCCAAGTTTTCCCTTATGTCTGCTTCCTTATTTAGATTTCGGAGGATGTGATAGAATGAACTGGTGGTGAAACTCTGTAGCGCCTTCCTAAGTATTTGTAGGGTCTTGTTAAGCGTTGGATTATTGATATGATCACCTGTGTTTAAGATTTTTATTAGGATTTCTGAATCCCCGAAGACTTGAATGTTTTCCCCTCCGTTTCCTTGAGCAAGTTGGAATGATTTGAGCAGTGCTAAGATTTCTGCCTGGTTGTTAGTGCTTTGTCCTAGGCCCCAATTGAAACTGTCTTTGCTGTGCCCGTCCAGGGAGTAGATTACCCCCCCTGCTCTTGATTTCCCCGGGCTTCCTTTGGAGGCTCCGTCAAAGAATATCGTGACTTTGCCCTATTTCTTCCACCACTTTTGAAAATCCAATTCAGAGGTCCAGAGCTGCCACTCTGGGTTGGAGCATGATCGAGAGGGGTTATTTTTTTTGCTGGCATGCCTAAGAGACTCACCGAGCCAACATATCTCTTCAAGGAGGAGCACATTTTCTGGCTTATGAGGCTGATTTTCAATAGTTTCCAACAACAATGCTTTGGCTGTGGCAACCACTACAGTGGGAGAGCCCAAACTATTCCTTGCTAACCACACTTCCCAGTAAATGAATTTTGGTATTGCGTACCAGATTTTGGTCCACGTGGATTTGTGCTTCTGTGTGTGAGGGGATCGCCCTTTCTAGGAGGCGAATAGATTAACTACTGAGAGTTGCGGTGGGATTTGAGCATTGAGCCTGTGCATAACATGCATCCATACTTCTTGAGTGAAGGGGCAATCAATAAACAAATGATCAAGCGTTTCCTGAGTTGAACAACAGAGAGGGCATCTATGGGGTCCTATAATTCCACGTTTCGCTAAGTTGTCTCTTGTGAGGACCCCTTTGTGCATGAGAATCCAACAGAAGAAGTTTATCTTTGGGAGGCTAAAAGGGTCCATAGTGCGCTGCCAAAGCGAAGGAGAGTGGATCTATGGATGATGTTCTTGGAGAGATGCAAATCCCTGCAATGCTGTGTAAGCACCATTCTTCCCCCAACCCCATTTGTCCCTTGAATGGAGATGCACAGGATCCAAACCCTAGATCGCAGCTAGGAAGAGGTGGTTTTGTGGGTGCAGCCTATCTGGGAGGCATTGGAAAGTCCATGCAATCTAATTCCCACCAAAGTCCCATGAAGAAATATCTGCTAGCTTGTGGATGTCTTGTTTAATTAGCTAGTCACGTAGATCTGCAAATTCAGGGGTGAATTTGAGGGGTTGGAGACCCATGATCTTATATTCACACAACCCGATTCTTTTACCATTTCCAGGGATTATGTATAGGTGATATTTAAAGAACTCCCAGCCTCGGCTACATAGCTTCCATATAGTGGTTCCTTTGCAGGAGACTCCTTCATCCATACTGTTTATTGAGAGCCCATGCAAATACTTTTTAATGAGAACTTGACTTACTGGATGTCAATGATTTGAGAAGATTTTTCAAAGAATCTTTCCTCACAAAGCCAGATTGGCCAACCTAGGCTCTCTTACCTGAAGACCACCTTCTTATAATGGCCTTTTCACAATGTCCCAGCTTACTAGGTGAATTTTTTTTGATTACCCTTTCCTCCTTGCCACGAGAAATTTCAAATCAGCTTAGAGAGCTACACAGTGATTATTTTTGGAGCCAAGAGAAATGAGGCCTGATAGATTGGAAGGGAGGAGAGAACAAATTTTATAAGGATAAGCTTCCCCGTTGTGCTAAGCCACTAGCTGCCCCAAGCAATCATTTTTGCCTTTACCTTGTTGATAATTTCCTACCAATGAGGGGCCTTGCTCATTCCCAGAGTTAAAGGTAGGCCTAAGTACTTGAATTTGTCCCAAGAGGCAAAGCTCGTGAAGCCTAGGGCTTGAAAGATCTGAAGAATAGTTTGTTGGTCTACGACCCAGCCATACACTGCACTTTTCCTCCTATTGACCAGAGCTCCATATACTCTATAGAAGCTTTGAATAACAATGTTAAAACCCCTTTCAATTTTAATGGAGGCACCTCCCATAGGAAGAGACGCATTGACGAACAAGGCGTGGTTGATTGGGTCTATTCCTTTTATCGCCCTAATGCCTGGAAGTGTCCCTTTTAATTTCTCTACTATCAACTTTCGGCTTACGGAATCTGCCATCAAAATGTACAGGAAGGGGGACAATGGGTAGCCTTGCCTTATGCCCCTCGAGGCTTTGAAATAGTTATCCGACCTACCATTTACTAAAGGGGCTATCCATGGCTCTCCTATGCAAGCTTTAATCAATTTTATAAAATCAGGGTTGAAACCAAAAGCGGAAAGAACTTGGATCAGGAAAGAATGCCTTACTTGGTCAAAGGCGTTCACCATGTCCAGCTTAATGAATATCCCTTGCTCTTGGCGTTGGTGGCTAGAATGAATGATTTCCTGAACTAGGATCACATTGTCTAGGATATGCCTTCCTTTAGCAAACCCCCCTTGGTTGGAAGAGATGAGTTTTTCCAGCAAAGGCTTTATTTTATTCACAAGAAGTTTGGAGAGAATTTTGTAGGACGCATTGCAAAGAGAAATTGGCATAAAAATATCAAAAGTCATTGGGTTTGCTTATTTTGGCATTAGCGCTAGGAAAGTGGAGTTTGTGCTTCCTCCCATTTTGGATTTTTGGAGGAAGCCTTTGATCATTCGAAATAGATCAACATTGATGATGTCCTAGCAAATTCTATAGAAATGAATGGAGAACCCATCGAGTCCTAGAGCTTTGTCTGGTTCCATCATCTAGATGATATTGCTAATTTCATCTTCAGTGAAGTGCTTCAGGAGTGTTGAGTTATCCTCCTCATTGCACGTGAGTGAGGAAGTTTGATGATTCCTCATCATCGTCCAAACCTTCTTCTTCGTACAATAGTTGGTAATGAGAGGTTGTAACCTCTTTTAACGGAGTTGTGCCTTTGAGGACAGACCCATCTGAAGAGGTAATTTCAACAATGTGATTTCTAGAAAGACGAGTTCAAATTTGCTTATGGAAGAAGGCAAATTTTTTTCTCCAGACATGAGCCAAAGATTACATGATTTGAGCCTCAAGGATTCTTCCTCCATTTTGAATGATCAAAGAGTGCTGAGTTGGGCTTCTTGCTCATTCTAAACTTCTGAGCATGTAATGTTTTGCAGCTCCATACCCAGTTGCAAATCAAGTAGCTGTTTGGTGTTCTGCTTTTTGTGTAGGAATTTATAGGGTAAGTTCCTTAGACAGAACACCAAAGGACACTGCTCACAAACAGATCACAGATCAATACACCAGTATTTTTGACGTGGTTAAAACCCTCAAAGAGGGAAACAGTCCACGGCTTGA
>APFE030449090.1:24413-47364 GCA_000404065.3 Pinus taeda | reverse complement strand
GGATAAGGTTGGAACACATAATACATCATTAAACTGACCATTGTCTAGATGAACAGTGCCAGTCCCTACAACATTAAGAGATCTATCATCACCAACATATATATTTTTGGTGTTACAATTATTTAAAGAAGAAAACATGGCTTGTTTTTGGCCATGTGATAAGAGGCTCCAGAATCAATGAGCCACTCATGAGAATGAGAAGAAGAAGATACATTTAATGCATAACCAGACTGAGATGATTAACAACGACATGCAGAAAGTGCCATTCCTGAAGATGAAGTTGAAGTTGAAGTAGAAGAATGCTCCACATGGATGTTATGTTTCTTCATTGCGGCTTCCAAGGCCTCCATCTTCTTAAAGCATTTAGATTCTAAGTGGCCATCTCGATTACAAAAGTTACAATGTCTATCAGTCTTCTTCCATTTGTTTTTATTGGTCTTATCATTTTGCTGAAATGATCTTTCTTTTTGAGACTGAGTTTGCTTAGGACCCTTGTTTGGTTTAAGACCATTCTTTTTAGGATATGACTTCTTAGGATTCTTTAAATTTGGTTGCTGCTGGGCGGCTAACGCTTCCTTGGAAGAGTTTCCAAGATTAAGAAGACCAAGGTGTAAGAGTTTTTCTTGTTCTCTTATTAAAGAATCACAAAAAGAGTCAAAGGAAGGGGCCTTGTAGTCTTTTCCTTGACAAATGAAAGCTTCCCTTGTAGAATGGAAGGTGGAAAAAAATACAGAGTAGGCTGGTCCCAACTTAGTAAGGATGGAATAAATAAGGTTACTATCTTCTTTCTTAACCTTAACACCTTCCAAGAGAAATCTAAGGGTCTTGAATTTGGACAAAAAATCTTCAATGCAAGAAAAATTATTGGGGTCCAATGTAAGAAACTCATTTTCAAGTTGATGGGCTCTAAGCTCATTTTTTATTCCAAAAACTTTAGTAAGCTACTCCATTGCTTTATCAGGAGTATCAAGTTCTGCAATATGGAATCTAAGATCGGGAGAAATAGACATCCCTATCAACCCACATGCTTGATCTTGCCTATTTTCCCATTTAGCTGCCTTATATTCATCTTTCGGTTTGGTTTCTTGGCCTGAGGCTATTCTGTAAAGAACTTAACTTCTAAGTAAATCCACAATGTAGGACCACCATTGGAAGTAGTTGGTGTTGTCAAGAATAACTTGGCATGGACTTTCCATTTTAACAGAAACTAAAGCTATATATGTTGAAACCAAGTGTTCCAATGGAAAGATCTCGAAAAATTAGGCTGGTTAAAAAAAAAACGGCTCTGAAAATGGCTTCCAGATGAAGAAGTAATGGCTTTTTGAAGAAAAGTTGATGAAGGCATTGACGAAGTGTGGGAATGTGCGGAAATAGAAAAAAAAACACCCCTTTTCCAACAAAAAAGAGATTTGAACCCAAGACCTCTACTCTCATAAATTAGCTTTGAACCAAGTGAGCTAAACAAAAAGTTTGAGAGAGAGAGAGGGGGGGAGGGGCCTTATTATTTTTGGTCACTGAAGCTTTGGATTGTGTGCTTGCTTGAGAAAGCTCTTTTTATCCCTACAAAACAAAAACACAAAAACCAACACGGACATACAAAAAAAAAAAACCTTACGGCTTAAAGCTAGCTTTACCCGGAAACTAAATATTTTCCTCAATGTTTCTGATTTTCCGAGATCACACTAAGGTGCAGCGGAAAAGAGCATAGGCATGAGAAAAATCCTTCCTTTTTGTTTTTGATTTGCCTAGATCGCACAGAGTCGCAAGGCAAGGAGCATATGCAGAAATGAAAGGTATAGATCCGGTAATAAAAAAGAAGCTAAATAAACTGAAATAATAAACAGAGAGAAAAATAACTAGAAACTGCAAAAAAACACTGTATACCTCCAGATCTTAAAAATGACGTAGCTAGGGCTACCAGAAACCTTTTCGCGTGAAACGAAAGGGGTTCCTCACTGGAACAGATGCTCCTAAAATAATAGAGCAGTCCTCTCGGTTCGAAAGCAGTCAGAAACAACAGATCTAGGAAACGACAGTCGGATGCAGTTCTACCGGATTCAGATTTGGATCACCAACAGACGCGGCCCTCAAATAGCTCTGATACCATGTAGGAATTTACAGGGTAAGTTCCTCAGACAGAACACCAAAGGACACCGGTCGCAAACAGCTCACAGATCAATACACCAATATTCTTGATGTGGTTAAAACCCTCAAAGAGGGAAACAGTCCACGGCCTGAGCCAACGCGGCCACTTCAGGCAATTTATTAATAAAAGAATGAAAATTTACATAAGCTTCTCTTGTGAATAGTTAACCTAAAAATGACCCTCCATGCTCTTTAAATAGAGATCATGGACCAATCGGGTGTTAAGCCACGGATCAAGTGTCGGTAATACCGAGGAGAGAATGAACCGTCAGATCACTACATATCGTGACCGTCGGATTGTAAGTTACAAAAGTACATAGTAAAGAAACACACTTTACCTAACTCTATACTAGACCAAGTTATACTTAACTATTCCTATGTGTCGGAATATCCTAACATTTTGAGCATAGTTGGGGAGTCTGAAGGATTTTTTATCCATTATTTCAAGGCTTTTTTGGGGGCCTTTAGTTTTTGTTCCCACACATAGTTAGGTGATCCGAGAATAGGGATGGACCAAGCCTTCATGACTGTGTCCATAAACCCTTCCCTGTCTGACCAAAGAGGGCTGAACCGGAAGGGGATGGGCCCCAGTTTTTCCTCTTCTTCGAACAACAAAAGAATGGGCTTATGATTAGATGTCAACTTAGGAAGAATTTTAGTGGAGATAATCTTCTTTTAGGAGAGGAAGGTGCTCTGAATTAAAAATCTGTCCAAACAGGCTGATATATGCTCCACCCCTACTCTGTTGTTTGACCAAGTGTAGAGCCCTTTTTTTGGCTTAAAATCCAATGAGTCCCATTGTTGAATCAGGTCTTCCACGAAGGAAAGGAAATGGTCCTTGGTGCTGACTACTCCTCTTTTTTCCTTTGGATAAAAGATTAGATTGTAGTCTCCTATTAGAATTAAGTTCTTGGGGAGAGTAATCATCTAGAAAATTGGACAAGGTTTGCCAAAAATCTATCTTTTTTGCATAGAGGGCAGGGACATCAAGGTTAAAGAGTGCGAAGGTGATCTTACTTGCAAGGTGCCGAAGTTAAATATACATCTAATGTTGCATTTGGAAGGAGATTTTGAGTTGATATTTGTCTTCCTATATAAGCAATGAGGCAAGAACTTAAAGTGTAAGCACACCTTACTTACTTGACATTCCCTGATTTATGGAATAAAAAAGGGTGCACTCTTAGTCATTATGTATGGTCACCATACTACTCTTCCAATCACCATTATTTTACTGTCACTGTTATTTTCCAATCAAAATTTTGCTTTTTAGTTCTTCCAATCACCATTCTTTTACTGTCAATGTTATTTTCCAACTACTTTTCAAGCCAAGATCATACAATGTCATTTTCTTTTCAACCAACCATTGTACAATTGACAATTCTTATAGCCACCATGTGAGGTATGAATTATGCATCTAATAATATACTAATTAATTTAATAAATAATTAAATTTAGAATTTGAAGGGCCTTTTTCTCATGCAAATAAACTCTCTTCGTTAAATAGAGATAATTTGAGGAAAAAATTGAAACGTAATTGATACAACGAAGAATATGGAAGCTAAATTTGAAAGGGGCTAAACTAAAAGTACAAGTTGCACAAGGACAAACTCGGAGAATTGAAAAACATAAGGGAATGAGAAGTTCAAATTCCTACACATCATTTTCATGGTCACACCAATCATCCAACTCAAATATGTTCAATGGTATTGGACACAAGGTAAAATTAAGTATACATAAGTTTGACGATGAGGATGATAAAGAAGGCATAAGATGGATTAATAACTTTAAAAATTACTTTGATTTTATCAAATACATTATGAGGAAGAGGAAATTAGCATTAATGTAATTGATTAATTCTTATGGTGGAACTCCAAATTTGAAGAGCTAGCAAGAGATTCAAACACATCCAAAAATCAAATTTGAAGTATTTTCAAGTTATAGACGAGGATGAGGTCTTTGTAAAATTTTCTGAGTTGCAATAATCAAGCTCAATGGAGAAATATTTTAGTTATTTGTATGTATTAGTCACTTGCATGATAGATATATTCAATACATTTCTACTGAATACTAACACATCAGGGTTTAAAATGAATATATGGAAATAATTCAATTTTTTTTTTTCTTCTAAGTAAGACTATTCTATTATTCACATAAAAAGTACAAAGTTACATCATGACTATCGTAAGAAACAACTGCCCAGAAGGAGAGGCAGTTTGAAATTGAAAATTGTCCAAGACAGAGTTTGAACCAGACTGAGAATTTGGACTAGACAGAAGGTTTGCTGTCCCACACAGGGGATCCTTACAAGCATAGACAGAGAGGTTGCAGACCCACCTTACATACATTTCCAAAAAAACATGCGAATTGAACCTTGACATAACGACTATTACAAACATTTCAGCTGAGGCAAAAAGCCCTCTATACTGGGCCGCATAACCTGAAACAGAGCCGTCGAGCGAGAATTAGGCATCTGGGGGCTCCTCCACGATTCTGCACCATCCCACATCATACCGGTCCTGAGCTTGAACTTCCTCATGCACATTCGGATCTGGGGCTGCTGGCTCCAATACTTCAGAATTGACATTCCTCACAGTCGAACCCGGGGCAGTTGGCTCCAGCCCTGCCTCATTGACATTGCTCTCTGGGATTGCCGTTGCTCGCGAAGAACTAGGATTCAGCACAACAATTGAGCCTGGATCCTCCCGACGAGAGCTGCTCTCTCCCTCTTCCTGTGCTTCTTCGCAGAAGAGCACTGAAACATGAGTAGTGATCCTGGGGAAATTCAATGTGCTGTTAAACGAGAAGATTGCAGAGCCAAAGGAGGGCAAGGACGAGGAGCCAGGAGAATTGGGCTCAAGGATTTGACTAGGCCTCAGTATGCGGCCTCTT
The DNA here is from genome assembly GCA_000404065.3 of Pinus taeda. Taxonomy (NCBI): domain Eukaryota; kingdom Viridiplantae; phylum Streptophyta; class Pinopsida; order Pinales; family Pinaceae; genus Pinus; species Pinus taeda. Next base: position 42,330 of record APFE030449090.1, on the reverse strand, counting down.
CTGCGAGAAATGAATTCACTGGAGGGTGGGAAGGAAGAGGTGCTGGAGGGCACCCTCCGTGAGGTGCCTCGTCGGCTTATCATCCTTTGATGGAGCCGAGGCATGGCAGTAGCAGCAACGGCCCCTTTGTGAACACCAAGTCGAGCAACCAGAGAAGCAGGGCGTAGGCCGGCCAAGCACTCAGACTGACGAGAACCCAATGCAGCAGAGAGCGTCCAGGAAACAGGTTGAGGCGACTTCTTCGGAAAATCAAAGCAAGAACCCAGCTTCATTACCTCCACCCAGCATAACAAAAGCGTCACTAGATCTAACCCATGGCAGAGGATGGTATTATTACCTCCTCCCTTGCCTCGAGACTCAGCCACCATAACTCTAGCATTCATGAGAGCCGAGAGTCCGAACGTTTCAAAGCGTGCGGAGGTAAATGCGTAGTCAGGATCGTCTGCAACAATTTTGTTAACCTCATCGATGCTCACATTCCAATATTTATCCATCTCCTGGTTCGTATCAACGCTGTACAGGGTTGGCAGGTGGCAGCCATTCTCCTCCCACCCCCCTCCCATCAGCGTTATGATTGTACTAAGCACCTGCATCCGGGAGAGCAACATCCCTTTGGACCAATAGTTTGCATTCCTGTTCTTGATCATGGTTCGGAATTATGTCTAGAGATCCTATTCTTAGGGTCTGCTTATTTTCCACTCCTACATTGGCCAGAAGGTCAGCTACCTTGTTGCCTGCTCTTTTAACATGCTTGAAGATGATGGCCCTATTGTTGAGAAGCACTTGTTCTATGGCCTCTAATCTCGCTTCGAGTCTCCAACTATTAGCAATTTTCCTCGCATGCGATCCATTTAGGAGCTGTTTGGCCATGTTGATGAGGATTAAGGAGTCACCTTCGATTTGTAGGGGATGGAAGTTGTGCTTCCATGAGAGGAGGAGACCTTGCCATAGACCCTCCAACTCAGCCGAGTTGTTAGTATCCCAGCCTATGTTCCCGTAGTAAATAAGGAGGGGCTGGCCTTCATGATTTCTGAAAATTCCGCTGAATCCTGCTTCTCCTGGGTTGCCCTTTGAGGCTCCATCAAAGTTGAGCTTGAAAGCATACTTTGAGGGGGAGGTCCAAGCGTCCTTTTTGATGTTGTTGTGTTCCAATTTGCCCAGATGGCCTTTTCATTGGCAAGGGTGGGAAAGTCGTCCTGCGCCCAAGTACGGATAGCCAGTGTCTCTTTGAGATTCAAACAGAAGTTGCCCCAGATGATTTCTAACAGTGTACTTTGATCTTTGAATATGCACTTATTCCTTTCCTTCCAGATGCTCCAGAGGAGGAGCCCAGGAATCATTTTCCATAAATGGTTGAGAATTACACTTTTATAGGGATTATTTTGCCAATGGCGTATGGAGTTGGTGATGTCTTCCGACACTCTGCATTTTCTTTGGCATCTGAAGCTTGCCTTCTCCCACAAATGATTGGCTAGAGTACAGGAATCCAAAAGGTGCTGAAGAGTTTCCTCCTGAGAATTGCAATTGACATAGATTGAAGGGCCATGATAGTTTCTACGCCTGAGTTTGTCCCATGTAAGAATTTTCTGATGCCCGACCAACTAGAGGAAGATAGAGACTTTGGGCCATGTGCTTGGAACCCAAATTTTTCCCCATATGGGATCAGGGGGCAAAGGGTTGGTGAAGATAATTTTGTGAGCCTCTGCAGTGGAAAAGGTTCCTTTGGGTGTGTATCCCCATCGTAGAATGTCCTTGCCCTCGGAGTATCTTATGATTCTCTGTTGGAGTTAACTTTCCAGATCTCTCTTAGATTGGTGATCCGCATTCCTAATTATTCTGTCACTTTGCTTCCATTGTCTGTAACCTTGGTCTATCTCCTGAGTCCACTGCTGCCAGACCTTTTGCTGAAGCTCCTCCTCCTTGAAGTGGGTTGGATTTTGGTTTAGAATGCTGTTGAGCTTTGGCAATTGGTTCCAGGCATCCATCCAAAACCGAGTTGTTCTACCGTTTCTTACTTCCAAGAAGCTGTGATTCTGAATCAGCAAGAAGTGTTGTTTGGTAGCATTCCATATGAGTGATCCTTTTGCCGTGGGAGTGAATCTGATGAGCTCCTCCTGTGGTCTATGATTAGCGTACTTGACAGTCCATATGGCTGCCCAGGGCTTGCTGGGGGTAGAGACCCATTTCCACCAGATTTTTGCACACATGATGGCATTGCTATGGCTCAGATCCCTTAGTCCAATGCCTCCTTTTTCTTTTGACATGCACGCTGTGGTCCACTTTACCAAGGCCCATTTGCGATTTGTGCCTGTAGTCCCCCAGAGAAAGTTGCATTGTAGGTCCTTTATTCTTTTGAGGACCCACTTTGGTGCTGCAAGGATTGAGAACAAATAAAGTGGCATTGCCTAAAGCACAACTTTGATTAGGACCACATGACTGGCAGTGTTCAGTGTTCTATGCGTCCATAAATTAAGTTGAGATTCAAGCTTCTCGAGGAGTATGCGCCAGGAGGCGTGCTTGATGGCCGAGTCAATAAGGGGGGCGCCCAGATATTTGGAGGGAAGAGAGTCTATTGAGAAGCCCAAGATACGGGCGATGGCACGTTGAATGAAAGGAGGAGTGTGGAAGAAAAATATCTACAATTTATCCTTGTTGATACTGGTTCCTTAGGCCTCAGAGAAGTCATTCAGCAGGGATTTGAAAAGAGAGGCTTCCTGAACAGAAGGATATCCAAAATGCATGTTGTCATCAAAAAACTACTGATGCGTTATAGCTTGGGTGTTGTGGATGGATATCCCTTTGAGCTTCTAGGTGATGAGGGCTTGTTTGATATGGCGGCCTAGGCCTTCCGCCATTAACACAAAGAGGAATGGGGATAGAGGGTCACCCTGCCTAATTCCTCTAGAGGGACTGAAAGGACAGGAAGGGATTCCATTAACAAGAATAGAGAAGAAGGATGATGAGATGAGATTCATGATCCATTGAACCCACATAGGAGAAAAACCAAAAGGATTTAACATTTTTTGAATATATGCCCAACTGAGCTTGTCAAAAGGTTTTGAAAGGTCAAGCTTGAGAATCAAAGCTTTTGAAAGGTCAAGCTTGAGAATCATACTTGCTTGCTTGAAGTGCTTGAGGGAGTGTATGATTTCATGCGTTAGAATGATACCATCCAGGATCTGTCTTCCTTCCACATACCCAGATTGTTCTGGCGAGATGAGCAAGGGCAATAGCAGCTTTAACTTGTTGGCTATGACTTTAGAGATCACTTTGTAGATTACATTGCATAGTGCAATAGGGCGGAATTTGTCTGGTGTATTGTGTCTTTCCTCTTTTGGAATGAGCGCAATGAAGGTGGAATTGAGAGAGGGCAAAAGCCAGTGCAGAGTGCCTGACTCCTCCACCACTTGCCAGACCTCTTCTTTAATCAGCTCCCAGAAGGAGTGGAAGAAGGTGGTAGTGAAGCCATCCGGGTGAGGGGCTTTGCCTTCCTTTAGCTGGTGCATAGCTTCATCTACCTCCTGAGGCAAGATAGGGCGAAGAAGGAGCTCGTTATGCTCTTCTGTGATGATTTTCGGCACATTTTGGGTGATTTTGTCTATAACAGTTCGTCTATCTATGAGGGGCTCTTGATGAACTTGCCTGAAGTGTCTTAGGAATTCCTGCTCAATCTCATCATGCGATTCCACTCTTTCCCCTCCTTGCTTCTGAATGAAAGAGATGGTGTTGTGCATTCTTCTTTGGACTGTGGTTCGATGGAAGAATTTTGTATTTCTTTCTCCCTCTTTCAGCCATCTAATCCTAGATTTTTGCTTCCATAATATTTCCTCCTGCTTTCTCTGGTCCTCTAGTTGACTTTGAATGCGCTGCTCCTATTCCAAGGTCCTTTCACTGTGCCCCCCTATTATAATTTGTTGCTGGAGTTCTTTCATTGCCTTGTTTAGGTCCTATTGCGCCTGAAAAATATTTCCAAAAGTCTCTTGGTTCCAACGCTTTATTTGAGATTTGAGATGTTTGAGTTTCTGTTGAAACTGAAACATTTTAGACCCCTCTGGCGGAAGGAAGGTGTTCCAGGTAGTCCTGATGAAGTCTTTGAATGCAGGGTGGGTGAGTCAAAACCCTTCAAATTGGAAGGGTCTTCTAGTAGCATTACCAGGTCTATGCTACTGAAGGGAGATAGGCCAGTGATAAGATCCTAAATAGGGGAGAATTGCCACCGCAATGTCGACTCCCAAGTGAACCGCGTAGTTAGAAATGAGGAATCTATCTAGTTTGGAAGTGATTTGATGCTTCCCAGTCCTGCGATTGCTCCATGTGTGCGTGCCATTGCAGAATTGCAGGTCAATTAAAGAATTGTTCTGGATGAATTCTTTGAAGAGACCATTTTCCTGCTCCATTCTAGCTTTGCCCCCTTGCTTTTCCTCTAGCTTGGTGATCATATTGAAGTCTCCACCAATGATCCATAAAGGATGAGTTCTATTGAGGGTTAAAGCTTCAATAGTATTTAGTGATGTTATTTTGTTGCCAACCTCCTGTGGGAAGTAAACGTTGGTGAGATGACCATGAATGTTAGTTCCTATGATGTGAAAGGTGGCCTGAATGATGTGGTGAGAAGCATGAAAGTCTGACAGAGTTATTGCTTGAGTATTCTAGGCGATGGCTAACCCCCCCCGAGGCTCCTGAAGCATCCATTACAACTGAGTTACTGCCTGGCCATGCTCTTGAGAGAATGTTTCCAAGCGTGCTACTGTTACACTTTGTTTCTTGTAGAAAGCAGATTTGTGGCTGCTCCTGCTTTATCATGTTTTTTAGTAATCTCATTTTCCCTGGGCTATTAAGCCCTCTTACATTCCATGAAGTGAGCTTCATGATTCACTGCTAGTGGTGGGCTTGTAGTACTTTGTCAACTTTGCATACCTGCCTGAATCAACCAGGATTTTCCCTATTGCAATTGTTCGTTGGAGATCCATTCTTCTTCCCCGCTTTTTTGAGTCTTTTGGGAGGAGGCTGCCATCCCAATGACTGCCTGGCTGAATGCCCAGCTGTTGCTACTGATACGCCCTGGAGATGATGACTTCCAGTGTACTAAGCTGATGTTCTGGAATCTTGTCATAGTCCTTCTTTTTGCAGGCTAGTTCAAGCTCAAGAATGTTAAGTCCTCCCAGATCAATACTCTCTGGTTCTTCATCCATCTGTTGTACTTGACTATTTTCTTCCAGGATGGTAGCTAGGCTCAGGGGCTGTTCGAGTGAGCCTTCAACTTCCATATCATTTACTTTTTGGTCTGATCCCTTCCGATCCACCTTAGGGCTTCCCTTAACAGCTTTGGGGGGATGATCCCTGGGAGAAGAACTGGAAAGAGGCGGGATTGCGGATGAGGAGATATGCACAGGGTTTGGCATAGAGTTCAAGGGCCGATCTTTTGAGGTTTCGGCAAGAATCTCAAAGCTATTGCTCGTAGATGGGAAGGAGGCAACGTCCTGCTGGGGTTTTTTCCCCACAGAAGACTTTTTGTGCGATCGTTTGCGATTAGGTACTTTGGTGAATCCATCTTGGGCCAGCAAGTCTGAGGGATTTTCTCTAAGATGCCTCAACCTCAGGATTATCTCAACCCAAAATGGTTTTGCGATTTTGTGACTCTTACTAAGGATATTCTCCAAATGTGGCAGAAATAACCTGTCAAATTCAAGAAGAAGCTTGGTGGAATTTGCAAAACCAAAGTGCTTAGAAAAGTGTATCAACTGTTGATGGAAATGTGCTACAAAATCTATGGAAGAGAAGATGCATAATACTTTGAAGAAACCTAGGTTCCCATGATATACACTTGTGCCACGAAAGGAACCATTTTAAGTGCGCTGATGCCATTACATATTCACTCTAGTGTCAGGAGAGTCAAGCACCCAACTGAAGGAGACCAACCTAAATTTTACATGGCCTCCTACTTACTAGATGGAGTTTGTGCTAAAATGTAATTTTCAGAATTAGAGTGGAAGTGGGCTTTCGCTCATGATGTAGTACCCATGTACATTTATTAAAAAATGTTATGGGAGATAGGGTATAGAGGAGCTATGTTAGAATCATCGAGCAATTCATCTCAGTGGTATAAAACAATTTTTTAGAGTGAGGCACCTTGCATGTTTGACAGGCCAAGGTTATCATTACTTAAGGTAGTTGATTGGTTTACTCTAGTTTATGGCACATTTATAAGAGTGTTCAATGTATATAAAAGTCCTCACCAATTGCAACTGTTTGTCACCGACATAGTAGTGTTGCAAGAGGTGGCATATCAACTTTCTACAGGGCTTACCAATCCATTTTTGTAGTAAAAGAAATCTCCTTGGCCCACTTTTCCACTGTGCTTGGGAGCATATTGTCTAAAAAATTTCAAAGAAGCATAAGTTGAGACATAAGAACTAGAAAACCTTATGTTTGGAGAGTTGGGTTATCATAGATATGATTCCAAGGGTGTTTCCACTTAGTGCAAGAATAAAGTATGGTTTGATGTATTCTCCAATTGTTTGGCCAGAAGAGGAGAAGCTAAAGAATTTCTTCAATGTTGCCAAAGCAATTAAATCATCTAAAGGAGTAGGTTCTTCCAAAACTACAAACAACTGAGGAATCACAAGAAAGCATGGATTTATAAGAGAAAAGGATTGAACTGAAAAGAAAACAAGAACAAGAGGTTAGGAAAGAAAAAATAAAGAAACCAAGCCTAAAACGATGAAAAGCCACAGGGTTCGCTTCTTTTGGGATTAGCGCTAGGAAAGTGGAGTTTGTGCTTCCTCCCACTTTGGATTTTTGGAGGAAGCCTTTGATCATTCGAAACAGATCAGCCTTGATGATGTCCTAGCAAATTTTATAAAAATAAATGGAGAACCCATCGGGTCCTCGAGCTTTGTCTAGTTCCATCATCTAGATGACATTGCTGATTTCATCTTTCAGGATTGTTGAGTTGTCCTCCTCATTTACCAATCTTGGAATGTGATTGAGGAAGTCTGATGATTCATCATGATCATCCATGCCTTCTTCTTTGTATAGTTGTTGGTAATGAGAGGTTGCAGCCTCTTTTAACAGAGTTGTGCCTTTGAGGCAAACCCATATGAAGAGGTAATTTCAGCAATGTGATTTCTAGAAAGACGAGTTCAAATTTGTTTATGGAAGAAGGTAGAATTTTTGTCTCCAGACACGAGCTAGAGATTGCGCGATTTGAGCCTCAAGGATTCTTCCTCCACTCTGAATGATTGAAAAGTGTTGAGCTTGGCTTCTTTCTCATTCTGAACTTTTGAACATGTAATTTTTTGCAGCTCCATGCCCAGTTTCAAATCGAGCAACTGCTTGGTGTTCTGCTTTCTGAGCATAGATGGGGAGTTTGAAGGCTTTTTATCCATTCTTTCAAGGTTGTTTTGGTGGCCTTTAGTTTTTCTTCCCACACATGGCTGGGTGATCCGAGAACAGGGATGGACCAAGCCTTCATGACTGTGTCCATAAACCCTTCCCTATCTGACTAAAGAGGGTTGAACTAGAAGGGGATGGGCCCCAGTTTTTCCTCTTCTTCAAAAAACAAAAGAATGGGTTTATGATTAGATGTCAACTTAGGAAGAATTTTAGTGGAGATAATCTTCTTTTCGGAGAGGATCACTCTGAATTAAAAATCTGTCCAAACGGGTTGATATATGCTTTGCCCTTGCTTTGTTGTTTGACCAAGTGTAGAGCCCTTTCTTTGGCTTAAAATCTAGAAAGTCCCATTGTTGAATCAGGTCTTCCACGAAGGGAAGGAAATGGTTCTTGGTGCTGACTCCTCCTCTTTTTTCCTTTGGGTCAAATATTAGATTGTAGTCTCCTGCTAGAATTATGTTATTGGGGCACTAAGCATCTAGAAAATGGGACAAGGTTTGCCAGCAATATTTATTTTCTGCATAGAGGGCAGGGACATAAAGGTTAAAGAGTGCGAAGGTGATATTACTTGCAAGGCACCGAAGTTCAGTATAGATCTAGTGTTGCGTTTGGAAGGAGCTCTTGAGTTGATATTTGTCTTCCTCCCAAAGAGTGGCAAGCGCACCACATGTATTCCTTGCACTTATTGCTTTTCCAACTTTTGTTTTCCATTTTACTTTGCTGAGATAAAGAAGGGCATCCCCTTCTATTTTAGTCTCTTGAAGCATGAGGATCTTGGGGGATTCTGATTTCAAAATGTTCTTTAACACTTCAACTTTTAAGGGGTTCCCCAGGCCTCTGCAATTCCAAGAGACTAATCACATTATTTACTAGTAGAGGGGGGAGAAGACCCTCCATTGGGAGGTCTGTTTCTAGTATTTTTGCCGATGGACATCTCAATTGTGGCCTGGCTGCCTTGCATTTTTTGTCTCTTAGCCTCTTCTTCCCTTTCCTCTCTGTGAGATTTCCTCCCAACTGTTTTCGAAGGCCTCTTCGTTGTCGCATCTTTTGAGGATCTAGAAGTCTCAAGAGCCTTCTTCCTTGTCATCTCTACATAGGATGGGGGGCTAGAGGCACTTTTTGGAGGTCCAACTTGAAGAGGGCTTGTTTCCTTCAGTCTTTTATCTTCTTCCATATTAATGGGTTGCTGTTCAGCCTCTTCAATTGCTGGAGCTATGGGTTCTTCTGGTGTGCTGAGTATTTCAAAGGGGTTGTTGGATATCTCTGCTCTTTGAGGACTTGTGCTCCCCTCCCCTTGTACCATGGGAGGTGCTTCACTCCCCATGAGCACTCTTTTCCCTTTTATTCTACTGTTATGTTTAACTGTTGCTGATTTTTGGACCTGAATCCATTGTTCTCCTTTCAAGTTCTCGACTTCCTCCCCTATTTTCTTTTTACAATGCCTGGAAAAGTACTCGTAACCATGGTAGTGCTGACATTTAAATAGCAGTTTCTCATAGTCTAACACTTGAATGTGAGACCAATCAACCACTGTGAGCTTTATAGCTTTAGGGAGGCATTCCTCCAGGTTGAATTCTACACAAATTCTCGTGCAGGAATACTGATCCCTCCTTTCTGCACGATCTATGTATTTGTCGAGCTTATTGTGTATGGTTTCTAGAGATTTGGGGTTCCTGCAGTGTAGAGTTAAATGAGGCAGGCGTACCCATACGGGGACAACTGAGGGAACATCCTAAGTCAGATCAAACTCCGAAGTCCATTGGTTCAAGTATAGACCCTGAGGGCCCATGAAATACAGGCCATTTCTAAATATGAGATTCCTATCCTCTATAGACTCAAATACGAACACGAAGAAGCCCTTACCAACTAAATGACTTTTGATTCCTTCTTTGACCAATGGTTTCCAGTTCCTTTGCACCCAGGCATCAACTGATTTGGGTGAGGGCCATAGCCCGGTGAAATGACCGTTGAGCCCTTGTTATACGAGGTTCAGAGCCAATCTACAGGGTTCTTCAGTTGGCAGGGCAATCGTGGAATGGTTGCCCTTGACAAATTTATGTTGGTTTGCATTTACTGGGCGTTTGTTTCATGCAACTACAAGCCTCTGAAATGCCTTCAGCTCGGGAGGCAGAGAAGGATCAACCTCGGGGCCCCCTCCTGGGGCCATGGCGATGGAGCAACACACAGGTGCTCGCTGAGTCAGTCACCGTTGCTCCACACACGCTGTTCGACCTAGTATATAATTTGGGAATTTTTAAAAAATATATAATATGGTGTGGTTATTTACCCAAAATTTGTCAAGAAATTTGCATTAGTTACCTAAAATTTAATTGAATTTTATTCATCGTTTCAGTTACTTACACAAATTATAGTTTCCATTTCTCTATTCCACCATATAGATCCAATACATTCGCACACTTGCCATAGATTCAATACTTGCGCAAAAATAAGAAAATTCTCTCAATACTTTCCACTATTTAACCTAATGGTTATTATTTACTATATAAAAACTTATATTAACCAAGTGAACATCATAAATACAATATAATTAATACAATTCAATACACTATAATTACTAGTCAAACTAGGCTACAAGATAGGGGATCTAGTCTACAAGTCTTGTTTATCTTTTGCACAATTGAATTTGGATCATCACAATTGGGTTGGTCCATGTGTCATTTATTCTCTTTTCCACTTTTTGCATCATCCAAAAAAATGAAGATGCCAATGAACCCCCCACTTTTTGCATCATCCAAAAAAAATGAAGAGGCCAATAAACCCAAACCACATTGACTTTCCCTCGCATTTTTCTTATGAATGTCCTATAAACAAATGGGTTAACACACCAATCCAAAGTCACAAAAAAAATAATGACACAAAATCATTGTAGGAACATAGTAACACTGTCTTCCTCCCCTCAGTGTCTGCTGCACTCAGCCTAAAGAACAATGTTGGGTAGCCTATTTGTGTGATCATGCTGAATTACTATTGCTGAATTGGAATGGGAAGAAAAGAGCCATATTAGCAAATCACTGAGAATGGGACCAACCAGGTTCCAAGCATATTTTATTCCAATCCAAGTCTGTAGGGAAGAGTTAACCAAGGAAAGCTTATTTTCAACTCGAACTTGACACAATCTATTCCCCCGAGCTAAGTTGAACTAGATTCTATTAGTAAAGAAATTGATAAATAAGTTGGATTGACATAAATTGGACATGGTTAACTTTTCCCCTTAATCACAGAGGTGTGGCATTGACATGAAAAAGTGCAAAGTGAAGCAAAATGTTATTTACTATATAAAAACTTTAATATATTAACCTAGCCAACATCATAAATACATCTAAGACACAATATAATTACTAGTATATTAACTTAAATAAAATCCAATACATAATAATTACTAGTATATTAACCTAGTTAGTATCATAAATACAATACAATAAACTATAATTATAACTCAAACTAAGCTACAAGATAGGGGATGTTGTTTATCTTTTACATAATTGATCTTGGATCCAATCATCACAATTGGGTTTGTCCAGGTGTCATTTATCCTCTTTTCCACTTTGTTCATCATCCAAAAAAATGAAGATGCAAATGAACCCCCCACTTTGTGCATCATACAAAAAAGGAAGATGCCAATGAACCCCCCACTTTGTGCATCATACAAAAAATGAAGATGCCAATAAACTATAATTACAAGTCAAACTAGGCTACATGATAGGGGATCTTGATTATCTTTTGCACAATTGATTTTGGATCCACTCATCACAATTGGGGTTTTCCATGTGTCATTTATCGTCTTTTCCACTTTGTGCATCATCCAAAAAAAAGGAATATGCCAATGAACCCCTCACTTTGTGCATCATACAAAAAATGAAGATGCCAATAAACCCCAACCACACTTAATGACTTTCACTCACATTGTTCTTATGCATGCCCTTCAAATAAAGGGGCCAACACACTAGCCTAAAGTCACAAAAAAATAATGACAAATCATTGTAGGAACATAATTTTGCTCAACTATCTTCTCCATCCAATGACTTCAACCCAAACTTGACACAACCAATTCCCCTGAAGTGAGTTGAACTAGACTCTATTGGTAAAGAAATTTATTAATAAGTTGCACTCACATTAGTATGGTTAACTTTCCCCCTTAATTACCAAGGTGTGGCATTGACTTGAGAAATTGCGAAGTGAAGAAAAATGTGGGTAAAACCTAACTCAATAGTAGAATGGCATTGTAGAAAAGGAATAAAATTGTAAGACAAGAATAAAATTAAATAGATAAAAACCAAAATTTACTGAAACTAATCCTAATCAAACTCCTCTGAATGAGCGATATATTAATTTTTGAATTTAAGGTGCTGTAATAATTGTAAGTAAATAGATGGGCATTACACCCACATGTAAGGCTTATATATTTACTATAAGTTTTTTTGATTCTTTCCTCGAGTTCCCGCTAGACATGAACCTAGTTTCCTTGCAAATATATGGAATTATGGAAAAACAAAAAAAGAGTAAGGCAAGTATCCACAAATATGGGATATGGTACACACAAATCTACAAGCAATGAGGCAAGAACTTAAGTGTAAGCACACCGCACTTACTTGACCTTACTTGACTTGGAAATTTATGGAATTAAAAAGGATGCACTCGTAGTCATTATGTATGGTCACCATACTATTCTTCCAATCACCATTCTTTTACTGTCACTGTTATTTTCCAATCAACATTCTACTTTTTAGTTCTTTTCTGCTATCTAGTTCTTCCAATCACCATTCTTTTACTGTTAATGTTATTTTCCAACTACTTTTCAAGCCAAGATCATACAATGTCATTTTCTTTTTAACCAACCATTGTATAATTGACAATCCTTATAGCCACCAGATGAGGTATGAATTATGCATCTAATAATATACTAATTAATTTAATAATTAATTAAATTTAGAATTTGAAGGGACTTTTTCTCATGCAAATAAACTCTCTTCGTTAAATAGAGATAATTTGAGGAAAAAATTCAAACGTAATTGATATAATGAAGAATATGGAAGCTAAATTTGAAAGGGGCTAAACTAAAAGTACAAGTTGCACAAGGACAAACTCGGAGAATTAAAAAACATAAGGGAATGAGAAGTCCAAATTCCTACACGTCATTTTCATGTCCACACCAATCATCCAACTCAAATCTGTTCAATGGTATTGGACACAAGGTAAAATTAAGTATACACAAGTTTGATGACGAGGATCATTAAGAAGGCATAAGATGGATTAATAAATTTAAAAATTACTAAGATTTTATCAAATACATGACAAGGAAGAGGAAATTAGCATTGATGTAATTGATTGATTCTTATGGTGGAACTTGAAATTTGTACAGCTAGCAAGAGATTCAAACACATCCAAAAATCAAATTTGAAGTATTTTCAAGTTATAGACGAGGATGAGGTCTTTGTAAAATTTTCTGAGTTGTAATAATCAAGCTCAATGGAGGAATATTTTAGTTATTTGTACGTATTAGTCACTTGCATGATAGATGTATTCAATACATTTCTACTGAATACTAACACATCAAGGTTTAAAATTAATATATGGAAATAATTCAAATTAACAAACATCAAGAATATCAAGTAAGCATGACAAAAATTTGAATTCATTGAAGAAATGTTCATGTGCTATCAACATTTCCCTTAACTCTAGTCAAAAAATTAGGGTCAAAATATATCTCTCCTTAGCTATGTAACTAAAAGTTAGAGAAAATGCAATGCACCCAATTGGAGTTTATGGCATAAATGCAAGGATAAAAGATTCTTCGAATGCAAGAAAGTAATGATAGTGATAATGAAAATGAAGAGGAAATTGGGGACACATCTTCTTCAGTCGAAGGAAGTAATAAGGAACATAACAAGCAAAATCCCATGTGAACACTTTTTGTCACCAAAATAACTGTATTACCCAAACTCGAACTCCTCAAGTCTTTGAATACATTAAAAAAATAAAGTAATGATGCTTCTAGATGGTAGTTCACACAATTTTATGGATATAATGACAAGAAATCAATTAAATCTATTAATCTACCCCACCTCCAATCTCCAAATTGTAATTCCAAACGATAGAAAGTACTTTTTGTGATGGGAAGTGCAATAAGCTAGAATTGACTATCAATGACTAGAAATGAAGATATTTGATGTATTCCATGGTGATTAAGGGAGTAGAAATTGTCTTAGGATCCCAATAGTTGACCTCTATTAGGATCGTAAACTTGAATTTACAAAAGCAATCCTTAAGATTTTATGAAAACAAAAGAAATGCAAATTTAATGGAATCAAAAACTCACCCACCTGTTGTAGCTACTGCAACAACCCCTAAATTTTCAGCATTTTAAAATTTGGAGTCCCCCCATTATGAACTTTTAATGAAACACGTTTTATATTTTTCTATAAGATTCCTCAACCTCAGGATTATCTCAACCCAAAATGGTTTTTCGATTTTGTGACTCTTAGTAAGGATATTCTCCAAACATGGTGGCAATAACCTGACAAATTCAGGAAGAAGCTTGGTGGAATTTACAAAACCAAAGCGCTTAGAAAAGTGTATCAACTGCTGATGGCAATGTGCTACAAAATCTATGGAAGAGAAGATGCATAATACTTTGAATAAACCTAGGTTCCCATGATACACACTTGTGACACGAAAGGAACCATTTTTAGTTGTGCTGATGTCATTACATATTCACTCTAGACAAGTGTCAGGAGAGTCAAGCACTGAACTAAAGGAGAACAACCTGAATTTTACATGGCCTCCTACTTATTAGATGGAGTTTGTGCTAAAATGTAATTTTCAGAATTAGAGTGGAATTTCGCTCATGATGTAGTACCCATGTATATCTATTAAAAAATGTTATGGGAGACATGGTATTGAGGAGCATATGTTAGAATCGTAGAGTAATTCATCTTAATATTTTTTAGAGTGAGGCACCTTACATGTTTTACAAGCCAAGTTTATCATTACCTAAGGTAGTTTATTGGTTTACTCCAGTATATGGCACATTTATAAGAGTGTTCAATGTATATAAGAGTCCTCACCAATTGCAATTGTTTGTCACCGACATAATAGTGTTAAAAGAGGTGGCATATCAACTTTCTACAGGGCTTACCAATCGATTGTTGTAGTCAAAGAAAGCTCCTTGGCCCACTTTTCCACTGTGCTTGGGAGAATATTGTCTAAAAAATTTCGAAGAAGCATAAGTTGAGACATAGGAACTAGAACACCTTAAGTTTGGAGAGTTGGGTTATCATAGATATGATTCCAAGGGTGTTGCCACTTAACACCGTGCAAGAATAAAGTATGGTTTGATGTATGCTCCAATTGTTTGGCCAAAAGAGGAGAAGCTAAGGAATTTCTTGAATGTTGCCAAAGAAATTAAAGCATCTAAAGGAGTAGGTTCTTCCAAAACTACAAACAACCCTAAGTATTTTGAAGAGGAATCACAAGAAAGCATGGATTTATAAGAGAAAAGGACCGAATTAAAAAGAAAACAAGAGCAAGAGGCCAAGAAAGAAAAAATAAAGAAACCAAGGGTAGAGAAAGAAGCTAAAAGGTAAGCTAAGGAAGAAACCAAAAGAAAGAAATAAGAGGAGGCACAAACAAAGAAAGAGGAAGCAGAGAGGAAGAACAAGAAAAACAAAATCAAGAAGCATTGAGGAAGACGAAGGAAGTGACCAAGAAGATTAAGGAATAAGAAGTTTGAAAGAAAAAAGAAGAGGAGGAAAGAGTGAAACAAGAAGAAGAAATGAAAAGAAAACAAGTTTAAGAAACAAAAATAAAGAAGAAAGAAGAGGAGGCATTGGCCAAGTAGCTAGAAGAAGAAATACTCACCAAGTTGTTGCTTGATAAAGCAGAGGAAGTAGTTAAATTGAAAAATTCGGAGGCAGAAACAATATTTCCCGTGGCATGAATATCTAACCTCTCACACCCATCACCGAAGGGTGCTTTTAAACTAATGAAATAGGGGTCATATTTGAAGAGGAAGACGTGATACTATATCTTTCGAGCTTCACATTTGATCAATTCAAGTCTAAAATTTCCCATGAAAGGTGAAAATATTTGCCTAGGTATTCAGATAAGCCTATATTGGTCTCCTTAGAGAGGGAAATTATGGTGGAGACAAGAAAAAATCCTACAATGATAGCTTTTGTCGGCACTGCATATGTGGCTGCAATTGAGAGGAATGTAGATCATTTGTCAACGAAAATTGAGAAACTAAAGGGAGAATTGGGCATTGCACTGCAACAGCATGATCAACTTCATGCAAAGAATCAAACCATATAAACTAAAAACTACTTCAATGAAGATCTACAATAAAAAAAACCTTGAGGAAGTTAAAGTATTGGAAGAAGTCATAAGCTGGTTTTATGATGAAATCATGATCGTGCACATAGTAGCCCCATTTCCCAAGATGAAATGAGAATTAGAAGGGAGAGGAGCATTGATAATATTTTCACTCTTAGCTATGGATCACATCAAGAAATGGAGCATGAAGTATATTGATGCACTGATATAACTATCTAGAAAAGACAGATTGATTTCCAAATTGGGAAAGGTGGAAGTAAATATGTTCATGCAGTCACATGAGAAGCTTGGAAAAAACATGGCTATGATGATATATGCTTATGAAAAGATCCATAATGGGTTGGAATCTATTGTCAAAGTGCAAAAAATACCCTCCATTGGTGCACAAGGAGAAATAAGGCTAGAAGAAGAAGTTAGGCGAGAGATTTAAGAGGTATTAGATTCTTTGAAGCATGTTGTTGTACAAGATGATTTAGAAGTTACAAAGGGTGTAATCACATAATATGTTGCAAAGTCAATAAAGATGCATACTATGATTTTGATTAGATTGCAAACGGAATCAAAGGTCTTGCTTCCTGATGCCTTAGAATGCTAAGTATGATTTGATAATGAATTGTCACATAAGGTTAGATTGGTGGCTAATGAGTACAAGGCTTGGCATGCATACTTGACTCGAGAGTTGCACATTGAGGCACTTAACGTGCATATTATGCATCTTGTTCCATGCGCACATTTTGTTTTCTTAATTTCTATGGTAAGTTTGTACATAAAAGAATTTTGAAATTAGAAATATAATAAATGTAGAAATGAAAAGTCAAGTGGATGTTGAAAAGTCACAAGGGTATTAGAAGAGTCATGAATGAGGTGAAGAGTCACCTCAATTTTGTATACATATAACCTCATAGTTAGAGAAAAGAGACTTTTAGTTTTGGTCTTCATTTTGAGCACCTTGTTTAGGAAAGCTTGTAAATCCTTTTGAGAAATCAAGAGATAGCATATCATTTCCATTATTAGCTTTCATGGATGCTTCTTGTAATGGTAAACTAGACATTTCTGCATAATATTTAAAAGCTCACTGAGCTATCACTTGTCGACATCACTCAAATAATTTCATCCAAGAAAATGAAGAAAATATTTTAGAATGGATCCCAAACCTATATCTTATATTTGTGTTCAATGGAAGGAATATATGATGAAACTGAATATCCCAAAGGTCTAGACAAGATACTCAAGAAATATAATATATTCTTTCAAGACTTACCTTGCAGTCTTCCTTTAGTATGGTTAAGAGATCATATCATAGAGCTCATTCCTATATCAACTCTAGTGAAGAGGATGGAGAATCTTATTTACATAAAATATAAATTGAGTGCTTGGTTCATGAATTATTAGACTATGGTATAAAAAACTGAAGCAAGATCTTATGTTCAATTCCAGTCAAACTAGGAAGGAAATATGATGGCCCATATAGAATTTGTATCATCTTTTGTGTAGAAAATATTGCCATCAAGGATAATTTTTCCATCCCATTTGTGGATGAACTATGATAGTTAAGTATTTATCAAAACTTGATCTAAAATTTAGATATTATTAGATAAGATTACTAGAGGAGTACATGCCAAAAATTGGTTTAATGTACACATGGGGGACTATATGAATTTCGTCTTTTGTGTTTTGGATTATTCAATGCCTCAAATACCTTTCAGTTAGTAATGAATCATCTATCTCATCAACATTTGTGAATACTTGTACTTGAGTTATTTGATGTTAATACTCATGCTCCCCCTTTTTCATTGACATTAAGACTCATGCTCCTATCATCATGCTCTACCTGTTTCCATGCTTTACTTCCCTTGTCTCCGTACTTGTTATGCTTCTTAACCTGCAAAAGATACCCAAATACAGAATATGCGAAGAAAAGAGACCGAGAACACAGAATGGCAATGACTTTATTATTTAGAGAGAAATGTTCACTTGCCTCTTCGAGGGGGCAACCTCCAATAGAGCAGAGCTCGATTACAAAAATAAGACACGATGCGCCTCGCAGGGAGTTACTATCCTTTATATATGACTCCTACGAATAATACCACGGGTCAATACCGCTTATTACTAATACCATCTATCTAATACTACGGCCCATTTGCAACTAACTGTGGTTCCTTTATTAATT
>APFE030449090.1:9716-21210 GCA_000404065.3 Pinus taeda | reverse complement strand
TCATCGAAGAAGACAAGGACAAATTTCCTGAGATAAGGTTTGAGAATGTGGTTCATAAGGCTCTGAAAAGTAGAGGGGTCATTACAAAGACCAAATGGCATGACCAGGAATTCATAGTGGCCTTCATGAGTTCCGAAAGCAGTCTTGGGTATGTCGACTTCCTTCATGCGAATCTGGTGGTAACCTGAGCGAAGATCCAGCTTCATGAAAAATTGAGCCCCATTGAGTTCATCCAGAAATCATCAACCACCGGGATGAGAAATTTATCTTTGACTATCAGCTTATTGAGGGCCCTGAAGTCAGGACACATCCGCCACTCCCCATATTTTTTGAGCACCATGACCACTGGGGATGAAAAAGGACTGATGCTGGGACGAATGACCCCCGCTTCCAAAAGTTCCTTGATGATTTTTTCTATTTCGTTCTTTTGGGTGAACTGATATCTATATGGGCGCACATTTGGGGGTTGGGCCCCTGGAACCAAGGTGATGCTATGATCATGTTCCCCTCGCGAGGGTGGAAACCCATGAGGCTTGTGAAAGACCGGCAGATGGTTGTTTAAAATCTGTTGCATCTCAGGATGAAGTGGCGGTTGCTTGGTTTCGACTCCCTGGATGGCATTAAATTGAGCTACCACTCCATGATTGCCCTTTTTTAACAATTTTTCCATCCTATGCGAGCTTATGATAGAGGGGGCTCCCGCTTGGAGTCCTCGGAGGGTATGTGTGTGGTTGTTCTGCTTAAAACTCATATACCACTCCTGGAAATCCATTGTGATTGGCCCAAGAGTGCGGAGCCAATCAGCGCCGAGGACAATGTCACAACCTCCCATGTGTATGGCAAACATGTGGGTTTTCAATTGATAATCCCCCATTTGAAGTTTGACATTTTCACAACGGCCTTCACATTTCATTGTGCCTCCATCTGCAATTTGAACTTGGAAGTTAGAAACTGCTCGGACAAAGCAATGCACTGTTTCTGCGAATTTTTGATGAATGAAATTATGTGTACTTCCACTATCAATTAAGACTACTACTGGGCGATGTTTAATAAACCCTCTGATTTTGAGTGTTTGAGGGGAAGAAATCCCTGCCAAGGCATGCAACAAAATAACGGGTTTGTCAGAGACATTGTCCTGTTGGTTGTCGTCCTCTAGTGGCTCATGTTCCTCAAGTGGAGGACCTTCCTCTGTTGAGTTGTAGTCAGTGGCATCAATTTGAAAGAATTTGGGCTCCTTACATTTATGACCTGGGGAGTATTTTTCATCACAATAGTAACATAGTCCTTGCTTCCTTCTTTCGGCCATTTCCACAGGGGACACCTTTTGGACCTTAAGTGTTTGAGTCGTGTTCTGTGCCTATGGGGGACGACCTTTAGCGGGGAAATTTGGGCGACTGTATTTGGCTGCTAATGCACGGTCCACCTTACGAGCGACCTGGCAAGCCTCCGTCCACGTGGGAGGGTGGTGAAGTAGAAATTGAGCTTTGATGGCTTCTTTAAGGCCGCTGATAAAACATTCCGTGTAGAACTCATCTATGAGACTCTTAGTGCGGAAAGCTAAGCTTTCAAAAGCATTAATATATTCCTCCACTGTACCAGTCTATCAGAGCTTAGTGAGACGACCCAAATAAGAGTCTTCTTGTTCAAAGCGATCTCGAAGAGCTTTGGTAA
Source organism: Pinus taeda (assembly GCA_000404065.3). Classification (NCBI taxonomy): domain Eukaryota; kingdom Viridiplantae; phylum Streptophyta; class Pinopsida; order Pinales; family Pinaceae; genus Pinus; species Pinus taeda. Next base: position 19,539 of record APFE030449090.1, on the reverse strand, counting down.
ATTTGGTCCAAGTCCTAAAATATCCATTGCAACGCTGATGCCATTCCCACCATTGCCACCATTCATTGTCGAAGTACATGCTCCCCAACATAAGCTTAGTCGCATCATCTAGGATATGATTCAATTTGAAATACTTCTCCATTGTGCTAGCCATGCGGATGTGTGAGAACCGTCAAATTTATGCATATTCAACTTGGGAGGTCGCTGACTGGGTGGTGGATGGGTGTGCCAGACGTGAGGAGAGGGGCTAGATTCACCGTAATTTCCTTCATGGCCATTATACCCCTCCTCATGGGCTTGCTCCTTTCCGTTTGACATAAAATCCTCCTTGCCTTTTGCCTGCAAATTCTGTAGCTGGATACTTAGTCTGCTAAGGTCTCTATGCATTCTCTCCAGATCTAGTCTGCGAAGTTGAGTTTGGATTTCGTTCACATTTTCTTCCAGTTTGTCCATCTTTTCATTGGCCATCGCTTGAGCCCTAGTTACTACCATACACTGACTTGATGAAAAATTGGGACCGCCAAAAAATTTTCCCAATTAATTGAATGGTACCACCATGCTCAGCTCGTCGTCCTGATTTTAATGGGATATATCACCAATAAGCGTCCTCCTTGCCTTTTTTTTTTAACTCCTAACGGAGTTTTACTCCTTCTTGATCAATAATGCAGTCGCCAAATCCTCAAAATGTCAATGCGGCCAAAAGTGCTGCGACAATTATACCCTGGTATGGGAACCCTTCACAATGCTTTTGGTCTGGTGGATCTGAGAGATCTGAATGGCGGATCGGGTAGCGCTGGACGGCTGAACTGACTGCTTTTGCAGATTTGATGAATCTAATAGATCGGAACTGGCTGATTGGGACCGATGTCTGCTGCTGTTGCACTCCTTTGCTCAAGCGGATCTGGAAGAGATGATGATTAAAAAGGAACTAGGGTCTTGAGGAGTGTCAGGTGCTACAGATCGCAATATACATAAGGGTCTGGCAGTAGTACTCGGCCCAATGTTTCAGGGCTCTAACTAAGGAGGGTCGACCGTACCCTTAGCCGTACCACCCGACTACCCTATCGTGCGGGCGAGTAATCTCTCCGAGTGCTGTTTTCGGTGTACTGTAGCCGCAAGACGGTCGCTGGCTTATCTATGGCGAGGTTTTCAGGGAGCTTATGGGGCTTCCGATATACCTAGAGGGTATGTGGAAGACAGTCCGTGCGCGGTTCTGTCTAATGCGCTACTACTCGAAGGGGTACCCACAGGGGTTACAAGGGAGTCCAACAGACGTGACCACCTCTTGTATTTCCTGCGTGCATGCCTCCCCAAATCCGCAGATTTATGCGCTCAACGACAGATCCCGTGGTTTAAAGACACCGGAACACGTCTCGAGCCAAAAAAATTTGCTACTAATTGGAGATCCCACCGGCCCTGGAAAGAGCTCTGATACCACTTGTTATGCTTCTTAACCTGTGATACCCAAATACAGAATATGCGAAGAAAAGATACCCAGAACACAAAATATCAATGAATTTATTATTCAGAGAGTAATGTTCACTTGCCTCTTCGAGGGGGAAACCTCCAATAGAGCAAAGCTCAATTACAAAATAAGACATGATGCTCCTCGCAGGGAGTTTCTATCCTTTATATATGACTCCTACGTGCAATACCACGGGCCAATACCGTGTATTACTAATACCATCTATCTAATACAATGACCCATTTGCAACTAACTGTGGTTCCGTTATTAATTGCGGATTAACCACTTACAATTATTAATATGGGCTTTATTGACTCTTGACTATGACGTGGTCCCATTACATAGATAAGGGGATAGGGTGGGACCCTAACATTTTACTATTGGCCAAATTGGAAGAGGGATGTAACAAAGTTTGTGGCGAGGTGTTTCGATTATTAGCGAGTAAAAGTAGAGTGTAAACATCCAAGTGGACTGCTACAACTGATCGCGATTCCAGAATGGAAATGGGAGGTTATTTCCATGGATTCATCACAAGGTTGCTTAAGACAATGAGACAACATGATTCTATCATGGTTATCATGGACAGGTTAACAAAGGTTGCACATTTCATTCCAGTGAAGTCTACATTCTCAACTAGCGATGTAGCATAGGTATTCATCAGATATGTGGTCAGGTTGCATGGTGTTCCAAAGAAGATTGTGTTAGACAGGGATGTGAAGTTCACTTCCAAGTTTTGGAAGGAGTTATTTGTAGGTTTGGGTACAGAGTTGGCCTTCAGTACAACTTGTCATCCGCAGACAGATTGACAGACAAAGAAGGTCAACAGGATATTGGAGGACATATTGAGGATGTATGTGATGCATCAATAATGGAAGTGGGAAGAATATCTCCCCTTGGTTGAGTTTGCATACAACAATGGGTATCAAGAGTCATTGAGGATGAGTCCTTTTGAGGCATTGTATGGGCGGAGTTGTAACGCTCCTATCAGTTGGAGTGATTCAGTTAGTTGGGTATTGATTGGACCACATGTTGGCAGACATGGAACATGAAATGCAAGTGATCAAGAAGAATCGAAAGGTAGCACAGGATAGGTAGAAGAGTTAGATAGGAATAGGTTGTTCAAGGATTTCCAGGTCGGGGAACATGTGTAGTTGCACATCAAACTAAAGAAGAGATCCTTGTGGATTGGATCTTATGCTAAGTTGGCACCAGGGTTTTGTGGACCCTTCAGTATCATTGAGAGGATTGAGCTCGTAGACTATTGACTTGCACTGTCTCCGACAATGAAAGTCCATGATGTTTTCCATGTTTCCTTACTTAAGAAGTATGTTAAAGATGTTGATCATGTGATTGACTGGTCTGTATTGTAGGTGGAACTAGATGGATAATTTTAGTCGAAGCCTCAGCGTATATTGCAGAAAAAAGGTGCTCATGCTCTAGAATCGAGCAATCGAGCAAGTTAAAGTGCAATGGAAGCACTTTGGGTCTAATGAAGCTACATGGGAGATGGCGGATCAAATGCGGACTGTGTATCCTTCCTTGTTTGTTAGTTGAGGTAAAGCATCTTTAATATGGTGTTTTGGTATAATCTTTGATATGGTGTTTTGGTATATGATTTGATATGATGTTCTAGTATATCTTTTGGTACATGTTTTTTGTATATATTTTGGTGATATTGCTATATGTACATATGTATATGTACATATGTATATGGATGTAAATACCGCCATGGGCTATGTTATAAAGCTCCACTAAGCAGACTGGGTGTCATGTCATTATGATTATGTTGTCATGTTACTATGCTATCATGTGGTTATGTTATCATGATGTCATGTGGGTTGGCACTTAGTAGGATGATCACTGTAAATATCATAATGAGCTATGTTATAAAGCTCCAGTATGTGGTATGTTGTCATGGCGTTTTTCTTTGAGCAGGTCCTTCATTGTAAATACTGCATCGAGCTATGTTATAAAGCTCCATGAGCAATATGTCTTCTTTTAGCGGGTTGCTGAGATATATGTGTGATTGAACACCGAGGATGGTGTCCCCCACGGGGGAGGGTTCTGTAACAACCCTAGTGAAAATTCCATGTAATAAAAGTTAAAAACAATAACCACAGTTGATGGGACACTTATTCCAAGCTGAATGTTGGGCAAGACATCCTAGGGGGTATTCATTTGGCTATTTATGGCTAAGGAAATTGGCAAAGGCAATGACTAAGGCTTTAGAAGGGAAAAATGGCATTTTTGGCACAATTATTTATGAAAATAATGGAAATTAGGAGAAAAGGGAGGTGAAAGGTCATAGGTTGCGTGTGAGGAGGAAAATAATGGAAATGAAGAAAATAGAGCCCTCATTCATAAAAAGGATTATGAGGATTAGTTGGTAACTTTTTGTCAGTTGAGTTTTGGAGCTATCTCATTGTTCTATCTCTCTCTCTCTCTCTTTCTCTCACTCTTGGACACTTAGATTTTCTTGGAGAACTTTAGCATTGGAGCAAGAAAGGTAAAGAAGGAAAGAGGAAGAAAAGATCAAGCAGGGAAAGGCAGGATCAGGCAGCTACAACAGGCTTCACTGCAGGTATCGACTTGCATGTGTATTTTCCTTGCTAGATTTGGCATGCATGGTATTTCAGGTGTGACAATTTTCTTCAGCCTAGCCTTGCCATTTCCTTATAGCTTTGATGAGACGGGTTTCTCATATTCGGTTAATGTGGGATGGCTGGATGGATTTGAAGCTGAGTGGGGTGGATCTTCGAACTGACAAACACATGGCCTAGTGGTCTCTGAATTGGATTGTGGATCATGGTAAAGCCACTGGCCTAGTAACCCTTGAAACGAACTATGGGTTGTGGTAAAGCCAGATTGTGTGCCCCAGTGGGCCTAGGAATGCTTGCCGATGAATGGCGAGATATATGGTAAAGCCAAGAGGTGGATTTCTCTCTGTTGGGCCTAGTAGTCCCAGGATAGGATGTATGGTAAAACCTAGAGAGTGTGTCTCGGTGTAGGACCTAGTGATCCCTGGATCAGATTATGGATTACGGTAAAGCCTAAAGAGTGTGTCTCGGTGTAGGGCCTAGTGATCCCTGAATCAAATTGTGGATTATAGTAAATCTTGATAGACTAGGAGGCACTCAAATTCCTCATGGTGTAGGCGGAGAACTTCGGTGGAATCCATGCTTATTTGGTGTTTTTTGGTGTATTCTACGAGTCCCACGTTCATGCTTGGAATATGGCACGAGGGTGATTGGATGAAGAGAGACTTGGCTTAGCCATTCTATGGTCGGGTGGAACGTGGTAGTCCCATCTCCGATCGGTTTACTGCATTCATTAATGAGAAATTCATTCCCTTGATTTTCATGTGTAAATGTACTAATGTATATGTGGATTTTATGGCTGATATGTTTATGATATTTCTGTCCTTGTTATGATGGTTATATGTATGTTTTATGACAACAGCTATGTATGGCTCTCACCATGTTTTTACTTGTAAATGAATGGATAATGTATCTATGGCCTAATAGATGATAATGCAACAAATGACATGCGTGAACAATGGTTCATAGTGATTCTTATATAAGGATGAGATCCCTACACTTAATTATGGTGTTTACACCTATAGGTTACATGTTGATGATATGTTTGACGAAATGCCTGTCATGGCTAGTAGGGGTTTGGTTAAGGTCTTGTTCAACTTATTTCTTTGGCATCATTGTTTTCTTGTTCTTTTACTAATCTTAAGCTATCACTCTGTTATGGGTAGTGATCTAGGCTCTAGGCCTGAAAAAAGTGGCTTAAATCCCAGGGTCGCTGGCACAAAACTGGCAAATTGGGTCCCTGGACACTGGCACATAAGCCTATGAGAGTGACCTTGGGTTTTTGGACGTTGCCATGCGTATAGCATGAGAGCGGCTGAGGCCTAAGATGGTCAAAACTTCAGTAGGACCCAAGGGCAATCTGTCTAAAGTGTTGGATTGGTTTTTGTGGGTCCTGAAGCTGATATTGGATGATTGTGTGTGAGGTTTATGTCGATTCCACTTCTTTAAGGTCACATAGGAGGTCAAACTCAATCATAGTAGCCTCTCGCTACATGTTTACCCCAGTTGGCTAGTTACTTGGGTAGATGTGGGAGGTGGGTGTTACATTATTTATGGTTGATTTGATATGTTGTGAAGTTATATCGTGTTAATCTAGCTTGATTGTGAAGACATAATAACCTCCCTTAAGATACATTAAGATATGAGTTGGCTTATGCCGTCTATTTTGTGTTTGAGTGTTTGGCGTCTATTATGTCATCTAATTGATTTATTTAACATGGTATGTTTGCAAGTAATGTTTGATGAATTGCATAATATGAATATGTGTTCAAATGATATTGCTTTAAGATGATTGTACTAACACATATGTGTTGCGACAATTGATATGTACTTGAGTGTAATAGGTGACAGTTGTAATATTATGTCTAATGACTATGAGTTGACTATGGATTATGACATGATTGTTAGTCTTGGTAAAGGTTGATTTCAAATTGATAGATGTGATTGTCCTAATATTTGGAACATGTGGTTGACATCTGTGAGCAGTTGTAGGGTAACATGCTTGGCATTAGTATGACAAGGTAAGGTAACTAGTTTGTTGTTATGTTTACACACTGACGGTTATGTGTTTATGGTAGTATGATGCAGGGGATTGCATGGCAAAAGAGATTGCCACAAAATCTTAAAGAAGGCTCAGGTTGAGCTTTCACTTGAAGGCACTGGGAACCATGGGGATGGAGTCATGGTGTCTGTGGTTAGTTTTGTGCTTTCGATATTTGTTATTTGGTTGCACTTGATTGCATCTTTGTTATGTCTGGTGCAAGGCCTTGTTGCTTTGTTTGCAATGTTGTATTGTTATTGACTTTCATGGTTTTCTTCTTGTTTGTTTCTTGTCTTGCCTTTTATGTTTGAGTCTCGGGAATTGGTTTGGGAAAGAGAAAATTTAATGGAGTTTGGGGAGAGTTTTGTGGCACACAATAGGTGATGTAAGGCTTGGATGAAGCTCAGTGCATGTATAAGGGCAACTGAAGGCAAGCGTATGACAGTTAGTTGGATTGGTTGGGTCCATTGAGGTAAATGGACAGTGATAGGACAATCATGAGAAAGGTAACAAAAAGGGTAATCAAATGGATGTGAGGTTTCATATGTGTTGGCTATGTTGGGAACTATTGTTCTCAATATTGTGCATGTTGTGCATGAATAAAGGAAGTTCTCTTAACCTTGACCTTATGATATCTAGTAATTATGTTGTGATCATGATTGCTTTATGCTAATGTGTGTATATATGTGTGTGTGTGTTTGTGTGTGTACATTGTCATTTAACAAGGTCATGAGGGATCATGATTGTTTTATGTTGATGTTTATATGTGTGCTTCTATGTATGTATGTCGTTTTCTCACAGGGTCACGGGGGATCATTCTTTTGGAGGAATGATTGCTTATGCAGGTGAATGGTATGAAAAGGTTCCTGGTTTATGAGGAATCAAGTGGGAAGAGTAGTCATAACAAATATATGAGGTCAATATCATGTGGATATGAATTGATATTGTATGCTTGTATTATGCTTATGTTTATGTTATGACAGGTAACACTGAATGATACATTAGTGGAATGAAAACAATGTGCTTTGCAGCATGCTAAGATAAGCATGGATGGCGAGAGACATTGGAAGCAAGGTTGCTTGGTAGAGGCAGTATGGTTTTGGATGTGCAATGCTATTGCTACGCATGCTGTATATTCAATGATTGTACCTATGGTGATGTGTAATGTTGTATATGTAGTATTGTGTACATATGATGTTGTATGCTTGTTGTATATATGGTGTTGTGTCCATATTACATATGCAATGATGGGTGTAGATGGTGCTATGTACATGTTGGATATGCAGTGTTGTGTACATATCCTGATGTGCACATGTTGGATATGCGGTGGTGTGCGCACGTTGTGTTAGCTCCTGCTGCAGCAGGTATGCATTTTTCATGATTGGCATTTCACAGGCCAAATATGTCGTACTTTGCTTGCTGCAATGCTCCATATTTGCTCAGACAGTCTCCAAATGAAGAAGGCTACTTCAAGTTCATTCAATTGCCTTCAAATTTTGTAAAGTTATCCCGATATTGCTACTTTTAGTTAAAAGGAGGTCCAAACAGTGTAATCTTGGTCTCCCTAGGTTTAAATTTCATGTTTTAGAATATAGAGATTGTGAATCTGTCCAAACAGTTTAATCTTGGTAGATTCTTAGATAGGTAGAGAAACAGAAAAACCCAACAGCTTAATCTGGGCTCCAGAAGAAATAATGGTAGTATGTAGATAGGAAAGCATCAAAAGAAAAATGTATGATGGGTTTGCAAGTCTAAGTGCACCCCCAAGCAAAAGAAGAAAAAATGCTAGGCAAGCAGGCTGGGTAGGTAGTTCTGAGGCTGTTGAATTGCTGACCAATTCCAAGCTTTCAGGTATCATATCATGCAGAACATAATCAGCAAAGATTTGTAAGCAAAAAGGCTCAAATGAGGTATAACTGACTCCCCTCCTCTGTTTTCCCCCAGTCATTTACTAACATCCCCAAAAGAGGTCAAGATCTGCTTGACACCTCTTAAATTCATCATCTTCATCACTCTGGCTTGAGTAAAGATCTGCTTTACTCAGAGTTGTTCCATATCTTCTCCCGAAGTATGGTCCTACCCCCTTATAACAGCCTGAGCTCTCCCGAACTTAGCGCTTTCTTACCATCTCCATATTAACCAATAACATTATTATTTAGCTCCCTATTCTCCCCGTCCCCTTATTAATATTAAGTAAATTCCCCCCTACATAATATCCCTCCCCCTGGTTGAAAAATAACCATATCAGCTCCGAGAATTGTTTAGTTTATCAGAAACTAAGCAAGAATCCCGACCCCCAAACTACCTCCCAAATACGATGGACTCCTTCCAAAGTATAAAGTTCCCCCGAGGTAGTCGGACCCCTTCTGAAACCTTATATGACCTTCACACCCACTACTTATCTTTTCTCCTCAAAACCGTTTTCGCGTCGCAACCTCGCACTCTCACATTCATGCAAAACATTGCCCATCCGTCCCCCGCCGATGCGATATTGCGAAATCGGCGATCGGCGATCACAAACGCCGAGTGTCCAACCCGTTCACCTCTCCTTCTCCGCCGATGCGATATCGCGATATCGCATATCGGCAGTCGCAAGCGCTAAATGCCCAACCCAATGATCCCCCTCTCTCCCCACCGACGCGATATCGCGTGTATCACATCAGAGTCTCTTCACCACAGTCCATCCAGTACCTCACCACGTCACGCTGTACTAGGGACCCACAGCTGACGTCATCCGCCATACAACCGACGCCATGCTTATGTCAATAGCCAGAAAAGCTGAAAAAGCTTCGCGCAGGAAGAAAAGTCGCATTTCGGAGCTCCAGATCAAGAAACAGAGGCAGTTTTCGATGAGCGAATAGCGTGAAGCACTATTCGCGCATCGCTACGGGAAATAGGCCATTTCGAGGAATCTTCAGGGAATCTTCTGATTGCCGAGCCCACTGCGCGCCGAAAAAGCCCGAAAATCGCCCAATCATGCCAAAGGATCCGGTTTGAAAATAACAGCAGATCAATCACAGAGTTTAAAGTGTATCAGATCAAGTCAGCAGGCATCAAGCGTGTCAAAGAGTATCAGACGACGGCGGAAACCATCAATGTAGCGGCAAAGTGTATCAGAGAATATCTTGAGCAGCGGCCCAAAGCAAGAGAAAAATTGAATATCTTCCAGCAGATTCACAGAAAGAGAGCGAGAATACTTGAAGCTCCCAAATCATAATAATTGCACATTCAATTCGCACCAAAGCCGAACTGTAGCCCCAAAGCACATTCACTCCAGCAACACCGCATCTGGTCCCCAAGGGCCACCTCATCACCTGTTCCAATCCAGCTGCCCCCCAGCGCAACCAAAAAGATTTACTTGCATTGAATCCCGACAGCATTTAGATTTTGAAGAGTTCTAAGCAGACCTGTCAAGGTCACTTGTAATGATGTCTTTGCGATATTTTGTTTATAAATACCACCCTAAGCGATATTGTAAAGGGTTGGTTGGTTGGTAGTAGTAGTTGTTGGTTAGTACTTCTTTCCAGCATTTTCTCTGAGCAAAGACTCGCACTGTAACTGTCATATTTTTCCATAATCAAAGATTGCTGAAATCATGGATTGCGAAACAACTTGCTGTTTTCTCTTGGCCAAGGAATGATCACGGAATTCCTGTGTCTCTACATGATCCAATAAGTGTTTTTCTTCCCTGTCTATTTTATGTTTTTATCACCTTTCCGC
>APFE030449088.1:71138-83401 GCA_000404065.3 Pinus taeda | reverse complement strand
TTTGCTTGGGGTTCATTTCTTTCATTTCTTTTTGACCACTTTATTTTTCTTACCCTTTGATTTTTCTTTTAGGGTATACCCTCTTTACATTTTTTAACTTTTTTGATTTTTTGGTTTTTCAAGACTATGGAACACCTTTGCTCAAGAAAGAAGGTTTGAACATATTCCATAGTTCGATCAAGACAATCATGAAAGATGAAACCTACTGGTATAGGAGGCTAACACTCTCTTTTAAAATCAACTGTTGAAAGAATTGAACATGAACAGGTATTGCCAAATCAACGAGTTCAGTTGGAGGCTAGACTTTTCAGTGACAGTCAAAAGGAAGGAGAAACCTCTGGAGAAGAAGGTGTTGAAGACACAAAGGAAGCCGTTGAAGCTTCTGAACCAGTGCAAGTTTCTGAACATGTTCAGCAACTAGTTGCTCTAAGAAGGTCTACAAGGGAAAGGAAAATTCCAAAAAGGTATGAAGATTCTGCTTCATCTTTTGCTTTGATTACTGAATATGGGGAACCTTCTTGTTATCAGGAAGCAGTAGATGATATAGATAGCAAAAAATGGAAAGCAAATATGGAAGAAGAAATGGACTCCTTAGCCAAGAACAATACCTGGGATCTTGTAGAGCTTCATGAAGGGAGAAGTGTTGTTGGATGCAAATGGGTCTTCAAGCTGAAACGAAAAGTTGATGGAAGTATCGAAAGGTATAAGGTGAGACTGGTAGGAAAAGGGTATTCTCAAGTTGAAGGTATAGACTTTTATGAGATTTTTTCTCTAGTTGTAAAACTTGTTTCTATTCGTACTGTGCCGGCACTAACTGTGTTTCTTAATCTTGAGTTAGAACAGTTAGATGTTAAAACATATTTTCTACATGGTGATTTGAATGAAGAGATATATATGGAACAACTAGAAGGTTTTGTACGAGGTCGCAGTAGAAGATTAGTTTGCAAGCTCAAGAAATCATTGTATGGTCTGAGGCAGTCTCCCAGACAATGATACAAGAGGTTTGATTCCTTCATGGTGAGCCAGAACTTTATAAGAAGTGAGTATGATCATTGTGTATACTTCAAAAGTTTCAATGGCATATTCTTTATGTTAGCTTTGTATGTTGACGATATGCTTATTGCAAGCAAAAGCATGGAAGAGATCAACAGGTTAAAGGCTCAACTCTCTAAGACATTTGATATGAAGGATCTTGGAACAACAAAACATATCTTGGGCATGGAGATACATAGAGACAGGGAAAATGGTAAGCCTTGGTTATCACAGCAGAAGTATGTGGAGAAAGTACTTGAAAAGTTCTCTATGAACAATGTGAAACCTGTTAATATTCCACTAGCTTCCCATTTTAAGCTTTCTTCGGTTTTGAGTTCTAGAGTTGATGAAGAAAAGCAGTATATGTCTCATGTACCATATGCAAATGCGGTAGGAAACTTAATGTATGCAATGGTATCTACAAGACCTGACATTTCACATGCAGTTGGAGTTGTCAGTAGGTTCATGGCAAATCTATGTAAACAACATTGGCAAGCAGTGAAATGGGTGCTTTAATATCTAAGAGGCACAAGTGACCATTGCATCGTCTTTAATGGTAGTGAAGGATCAATCTGCGGATATGTAGATGCTGACTATGCAGGTGATTTGGACAAAATAAGATCTACTACAGGTTATGTCTTTACTCTTGCAGGTGGAGCAATTAGTTGGATGTCAAAGCTTCAATAAATAGTTGCATTGTCCACTACTGAAGCCGAATATATAGCTGCCTCAGATGCCAGTAAAGAAGCAATCTGGTTAAAGGGTCTTCTCGATGAAATTGGAAGAACGCAGGAGAAGGTGAATGTACTTTGTGATAGTCAAAGTGCTATTCACTTGGCTACAAACCCTGCCTATCACAACAGAACCAAGAACATTGATATAAGGTATCATTTTCTAAGACATGTGATCGATGGCGGAAAAGTAGCTCTTCAAAAGGTCCAAACATGAGAGAATTGTTCAGACATATTCACAAAGCCAGTTACAGTAGAGAAGTTGCGGTGGTGTTTAGCTTCTCTTGGCTTGCAGAAAAAATGATGAATGTGTATGGGCAAGGGATTAGGAAAATTGTTTTCAAGGTGGAGTTTGTTAGCTTGACAACGAATTAATAACTTTGGGTAAAATGTAACTAGACAGTTTTATACCGAAATATTAGTTATGCAACGACGGTCAATGATATAAAACTAACAAATGCCCATGAAATGTAATGTGTGTAGAATCATTGTTGAATAACAAATTCCAATCAATTCAGTTTCATGTCTTGGTTATTCCGTTGAGTTTCTTTGTTTTTTCTTCATTATTTCAATTATTGATACAACAATCTTTTCATATAGCTTAAACTTAATATTTTACTATGGCAAAACCCATTTGTTATATAAATGAAAATTTTGAATTTTAATACACAAAATTTAAGTCATTTATACCAATTCTGTTAATGAAATAAAATCATAATCATTTCCATTATGATTATGATACATTCCCATTACACTGTTAGTTTGACAACAAATTATGTAATTTTGGGTAAAATGTAACTAGTTAGTTTTATACCAAAATAGTAGTTATGAAATGGAAGTGGCTGGTATAAAACTAGTGAATGCCCAAGAGATGTAATCATGAAGAATCATTGTTGAATTAATATATTCCAATCCCTTGCCCCGTGGATGTTTCCTTGACACCTTGTCGAGGTTTTACCACGTAAACCCTGTGTATCTATTTGTGTGTTTGGTTTCAATTTCAAATATGTTATGTGCTTTATCTTGGTCAATTTTATAATTGAATGTATGTTCATTTCCCTTATTCATACTACAAGTGGTATCAGAGCATGAGTTAAGTTGAGGAGACGCTGCATAGGAAGGCTGGCTGGGTCATTTGTTTCAGTGGACGACTGTTGTGTGTTATCACTCTATCCAGAACCGTCGAGAGGAGGGTGGTATCTGTGTGGAACGGTTTACAAGGATAAGTGCTCTCTGTGTTGGACAAGAGCCATGCTTTCTACGTGTAAAATAGAGGACCGTCAAGGAAGCCAGAGCCATTTAGTCAAGGGAGGCCAAACCCTGATTTGAGTATTTTCTGTGTGGATCACCATTGCTGCCCGTTGTTGGTCCTATCTATATGTCCAGAACCTGCATGGAGCAAGGAGGCCCATTCCAGAACCGTCGAGGAGCAACTGTTTCTCTCTGCTCTATGTGGACCTGCTACGTGTGTCCACAACTACCTGCGTGAAGATTGCAGGGGAAGAATCCGAAATGTGGCTACATGAGAGCCTGCATGAAGATCCGAAGCCTGTGTGAAGATTCTAGTAACCTGCGTGAGGCCAATTTTGTTTTTTTACAGAGCCCGCGTGAGGCCAGTTTTTTGAAATACAGAGCCTGCATGAAGATCCGGCTAATGCTTTTTCTTGAAATAAATTTTTGTCTTAGAATTTTTTTTCTAGAAAGATGTGCAAATAAACTTTGTATGAATTGAAGAAATTCTGGAAATAAAAGGGGAGGATTTTATATAAATATTAGAGAAAAAAGAAAGGTTCAGGAAGGGTTCCTTGTTTGTTTTCAAACAAAAAAAACGAGGGGTTGTAAGAAAGAAATGGTTTGCAAATTAATAAAAATATTATATATAATATAAATATAAAATAATATATATATATATAATATATATATTATAATATATATTTATTTTTTTTAAAAAAAGAAAAATATAAACTCTAGTTCAAAGATTGAAATTATTTTTTAAAAGAAAACCCTAGACTGAAGATTGGAAACCTAGAAAAATGGCCAAGATTTCGAATGCAAAATTCGAGGTGGAGAAACTCATCGGAAAGAGTAATTTTGCTCTTTGGAAATTGAAGGTTAGGGATTTGCTCATGCAACAAGGGTTGCATAAGGCATTGGATGGGGCAACTAAGAACCCTGCAACCATGACTACTTCAGACTGGGAGGACTTGGATGCCCGAGCTCTCAGTACCATCTTGTTCTGCCTGGCGGATGAAGTTCTCTTCAATATTGTTGAAGAGACTACAACTTTAGGATTGTGGGAAAATTTGGAAAAACTCTATATGACAAAGTCATTAACCAACATAATTTATCTGAAAAGACGGTTATACAGTGTTTAAATGAAAGAAGGCTCAAACGTTGCAGAACATTTGAATGTTTTTAATACACTTATATGTCAATTAACATATATGGAAGTTAAAATACAGGAAGGAGATAAAGCCATAACCTTATTTTGTTCCCTGCTCGAATCATGGGATCACTTCATAACTTCAATCAGTTTGAGCACTGTTGATTATTTGAAGTTTGAATCAGTCGTAGGAGCTCTCTTGTCTTAAGAAGTACGAAGGAAATCTAGTACTGAAACAGTTGCATTTGAAGCCATGGTAGCTAGGTGACACTCAAAGGAAAGAGGAGAAAAACCAAGGGGGTCTTCCAAATCGAAATCGAAGGGTAAGAAGTGTAAGGAAAATGTTGGCAATGGAATAAAATTGGACACTTGAAGAAAGACTATTGGAAATGAAAGGAATCCGATAACCTGAAGATGGAAGCAAATCAGGTTGATTCAGGTATGATAGACGAAGTTTTATCTGCTGAAGAATTATGTATGATAGATGAAACTTCACCTGAATGTAATGTCTCTCAGGGTTTAGATAGCTCACTGTTAGACTCTTATGCTTCTCATCACATGTGCCCACATAGAAATTGGTTTACTTCGTACAAAAATGTAAACAGTAGTTCTATGTTTATGGGTAATATTGTGTCATGTCAAATAGTTGGGATGGAAGATATCGAGATTAAGATGTATGATAACATAATTAGAACATTAACTAGTGTTAGACATGTACCTGATTTGAAGAAAATTTTGATTTTTTTAGAGTGTTGGATTCAAATGGTTATAGTTTACTGGTCAGTTTGGCATCTTGAAAGTCTCTAAAGGAGCCCTAATGGTTATGAAGACAAAAAGGGTGAGAAATCTTTATAGGTTAAAAGGAAGCACTCAGGTCAGTGAATCAGTAGTTGCATCAGAAAAGGAAGAAGTAGGTACTCATCTATGGTATCAGTGATTGGGTGATATGAGCGAGAAAGGTCTTTAGATACTGATGAAACATAAATCTCTTCCCGATTTGAAATCTTTGAAGTTAAATTTATGTAAACATTGTGTATGGAAAACAATGTAAACAAAGATTTAAAGTTCGAAATCATAATAGTAAATATGTTTTAGACTATATTCATTCTGATCTATGGGGACCATCCTCTATTGTGTCATATGGAGGTGCACTGTATTTTTTAACGTTTATTGATTATTACTCCCGGAAAGTTTCGGTCTATATGCTAAAAAAGGAAGTTGATGTATTAAATGTCTTTAAACAATTTAAAGCTATGGTAGAGAAAAGAATAGGCAAATCTATTAAATGTTTAAGAACTGACAACGGTGGTGAGTTCACTTTAGTTGAATTTGAACAATGCTGTAAGGATGAGGGAATTATTAGACACAAAACTGCTGTTTATACTCCTTAGCAAAATGGTGTTGCTGAGCGTATGAATCAAACTCTTATGGAAAGAGCCAGAAGCATGATCAGCAATGCTAACTTGAAAAAGGAGTTGTGGGCAGAAGCATTATCTACTGCTTGTTATTTAGTTAACAGATTACCTTTAGTAGCAATTGATTGTAAAATTCATGAAGAAGTTTGGACAGGTCAGTCTTTTGAGTATTCACATTTGAGGATATTTGGCTGTGATGCTTATTCTCTTATTCCGAAAAATCAGCATTCAAAATTAGATCCAAAGTTGAAATGTTATGTCTTTGTTGGGTATGAATATCCAGTGAAATGATATAGGTTGTGGGATCCTACATTGTGGAAGATAGTCATTAGTAGAGATGTAACATTTTATGAATCCTCTTTTTTAAAATCAAATGTTGAAAGAATTGAACAGAAACAAGTATCGCCAAATCAACGAGTTCAGTTGGAGGCTAGAGCTTTCGGTGACAATCGAAAGGAAGGAGAGACTTTTGGAGAAAAAGGTGTCGAGGACACAAAGGAAGCCGTTGAAGCTTTTGAACCAGTTCAAGTTTCTGAACCAATTTAGCAACCAGTCACTCTAAGAAGTTCTACAAGGGAAAGGAAAACTCCCAAAAGGTATGAAGATTCTGTTTCATCTTTTTCTTTGATTAATGAAGATGGGGAACCTTTTTGTTATTAGGAAGCAGTAGATGATACAGATAGCGAAAAATTGAAAACGGCTATGGAAGAAGAAATGGACTCCTTAGCCAAGAACAATAGCTGGGATCTTATAGAGCTTCCTGAAGGGAGAAGTGTTGTTGGATGCATATGGGTCTTCAAGCTGAAACAAAAAGTTGATGGAAGTATCGAAAGGTATAAGGCGAGATTGGTAGCAAAAGGGTATTCTTAGGTTGAAGGTATAGACTTTCATGAGATTTTTTCTCCAGTTGTAAAACTTGTTTCTATTCTAATGTGTTGGCACTAACTACGTTACTTAATCTTAAGTTAGAACAGTTAGATGTTAAAAAAACTTTTCTACATGGTGATTTGAATGAAGAGATATATATGGAACAACCAGAATACGGTTTTGTACAAGGTCGCAGCAGAAGATTAGTTTGCAAGCTTAGGAAATCATTGTATGGTCTGAGGCAGTCTCCCAGACAATGGTGCAAGAAGTTTGATTCCTTCATGGTGAGCCAGAACTTTATAAGAAGTGAGTATGGTCATTGTGTATACTTCAAAAGTTTTAATGACATATTCATTATCTTAGCTTTGTATGTTGACGATATGCTTATTGCAAGCAAAAGCATGGAAGAGATTAACAGGTTAAATGCTCAACTCTCTAGGACGTTTGATATGAAGGATTTTGGAGCAGCAAAATATATCTTGGACATGGAGATACACAGATTCAGGAAAAATGGTAAGCTTTGGCTGTCACAGAAAAAGTATGTAGAGAAAGTACTTGAAAAGTTCTCTATGAACAATGTGAAACCTATTAATGTTTCACTAGCTTCCCATTTTAAGCTTTCTTTGGTTTTGAGTCCTAGAGTTGATGAAGAAAAGCAGTATATGTCTCATATACCATACGCAAACGCTATAGGAAACTTAATGTATGCGATGGTATCTACAAGACCTAACATTTCACATGTAATTGGAGTTGTCAGCAAGTTCATGGCAATTCTAGGTAAAGAACATTGGCAAGCAGTGAAATGGGTGCTTTGATATCTAAGAGGCACAACTGACCATTGCATCATCTTTAATGGTAGTGAAAGATCAGTCCGTGGATATGTAAATGCTGACTACGCAGGTGATTTGGACAAAAAAAGATCTACTACAAGCTATGTCTTTACTCTTGCAGGTGGAGCAATTAGTTGGATGTCAAAGCTTCAAGAAACAATGGCGTTGTCCACTACCGAAGCTGAATATATAGCTACTTTAGATGCCAGTAAAGAAGTAATCTGGTTAGAGGGTCTCCTCGATGAGATTGGAAGGGCACAGGAGAAAGTGAACCTACTTTGTGACAGTCAAAGTGTTATTCATTTGGCTACAAATCCTGCTTATCATAGCAGAACCAAGCACAATGATGTGAGATATCACTTTCTGAGACATGCGATCGATGGCGGAAAAGTAGCTCTTCAAAAGGTTTATACACGAGAGAATTGTGTAGACATATTCACAAAGCCAGTTACAGTAGAGAAGGTGTGATGGTGTTTAGTTTTTCTTGGCTTGCAGAAAAGATGATGAATGGGCATGGGAAAGGGATTAGGAAAATTGTTGTCAAGGTGGAGTTTGTTAGTTTGACAACGAATTATGTAATTTTGGGCAAAATGTAACAAGTTAGTTCTATACCGAAATAGCAGTTATGTAACGGAGGGGGCTCGTATAAAACTAGTGAATTCTCGAGAGATGTAATCGTGGAAAATCATTGTTAAATTAATAGATTCCAATTCATTGCTCCGTGGATGTTTTCTTGACACCCTATCGAGGTTTTACCACGTAAATCCTATGTATCTATTTGTGTGTTTGGTTTTGGTTTCAAATCTGTTAGGTGGTTTTTCTTAATCAATAATGTATGTTCATTTCCCCATTCATACTACATATATAGCACAATAATCTTCTGCTGTCACCAATCTGTTGTTATTTGTAACCCCGGCTTCCTTTCACCTCAGTTTGAGGTACACAACAATACTTGCTATCAACGCTACAATGACAATTAGAATTCCAGTTGGTGTTGTTACAAGGACCACCTTCGACATATTATTTTTTTGATTTCTTTGGAGTACATTCCCTCTTATCGATACGTAGAATAACTGAAACATTATAAAGAGAGATTTTTAATGAACGTCATGCAGAAAGATGATCAAAATTTGAACTATTCAGGATTTCTGTGTGGCATTTTTATTTAAAATATCAACAAATCCTGATCTAGAAAATATCTTGAAAGGGAATTATGTGGAAATATAATACTTGAATTTCAACGAACAATGGAGGAAAAGATGGGCAGGAATTGCACCGCTGAAATTATTTGTTCTCTATATTCCTGTAATGATAAATGAAGAACATTTCAGCACAAATCTTATAAATTGATTTTATTAAACATTGAACAAGAAATGGGTGTTGGGGATTTTTCTGGAAAAATCCCAAAAACAAACAATTCAAGCACACAGAGGCAATGCTCTGTTTCCTTTACTCCAAGATATTTTTGCACAGGGAAGCTTTTAATTTTTTTTTTTAATGAGAACAGAGTATTGCACCACCATAAAAATATTTCTATTCATTAAAACAAAAATCACTGATACATATTCATCCTCTATGCTGAGAGGGATTCACCCAAAAAAACATTCAGTAAAACTCTGTCTCTTTTACAAAATGATTTTTACACTGCTGTGTAAAATCTTCATTCACTGCTGTAAAATAAATTTACATGGATTTACAGCTGTAAAAGAGCTTTTACATTTACCACTTCTTGTTTCCCACTGCTGTGCATATCACAAAATAAAAGTACAAAGAAATACAAAAACTGTCATACTTCTTCTACGCATTGCTATGCGATATTCTCTTGCAAAAATCAACAAAGTTCAACTCCTGGAAAATACATGCGCTCCACCATTTTCTTTATGAACTGCTGTGCAATTTCTCTCTCAGTTCTCTTTCGCTCCCCCGAGCTCTCATATTACAAATAGTCAACACACATTTTTTTTAAACATATTACAATGCACGAGCCCTTTTTCATTTTTTTTGTATATGAAAACTAAGGCAAAACATATATGAAAACAAAACAAAAACGCACAATTACATTTTACATGCCGTAAATAAAAAAACTTAAATGTTTACCAACACCTATGACAACTTATTAAATGCCTTCATGGAAAAATTCTGCAGTCAACCAAGCTTGTATTTTACTCCACGCAACATTAACTGCAGGCTCGTATGCATCTTGGAACAATCGACGGCGGAGATCGATGGAGTAGATCGGACGGCGGAGGAGAATATCGGGAGGCCTTACTTGACTGAACGATAGTACCCTAGATGTCAGAAATGCTTATGTATGGGGAGAGCCACACGTCAACACTATATTTTCTCGGGTCTCTTGTGTACAAAAACTGCCTTCACGCAAAAGCGGTCCAAGAAGCTCATGACGGTCTTGCTGGATTAAACATTGTTTGACCGAGCGACAGTTGAAATTATATTTTCAACACTCCCCTTTAATTTCAACTGCTGGTCATTCAGTCATACCCAAAGACTTTCTCAAGTCCTTGACATGCAGCTGTTACAACAGAGGCTTCCTCTTAACAGAGGGATTCACCACTATCTATGCTGAAAAGCATCTTCCTCTAAACTAGAGGGATTCACCTATCTATGCTAAAAAGCATCTTCCTCTTCACAGAGGGATTCTCCAAAGACAATAGAACTTCCTCTTAAGAGAGGGATTCACCAACACTGCTTTAGATGTAGTTCCACAAACAACGAAAGAGTCTTCCTCACACAGAGGGATTACAACCAGATACTGCTTTAGATGCAGTTCCAAAACAGCAGAAATATTACTCTCCCTCTTTTACAAATAATTTTACACTGTTGTGTAAAACCTATACTCCATTTGCAAGCTGCTCCGTTCTTTTTCTTTCTTCTTCACACTACTGTGAGTTTCATTGCCAATACATATGCAATGAACAACCATTGCATCTTCTACACACTGCTGTGTTAAAAACTTTTGCATTAACTGCTGTAAGCTGAGAAATTCTTACTTTGGTTTACTGCTGTAAAATAAAAATTTCTTTCACATTCACTCATGTGTGAAATTTCTCATTACATTTAAAATTCTGAGTTTTCACATTACATAAAAAAACTTTTTCATTCCCATTCCTCTCAACAAACTATAAGCACCTGTAAAAAAAAAGATTCCAAACTTTCTTTTGTTGCCACAAGTCTTTCTTCCTGTCACACTATTGTGCTCCCCTGGGTTTTTATTCGCTGCTGCGAACAATTTCACTTTTCATCTCTTGCCTTTTGTTCTGCCTTCGCACTGATGTGTGGATCTCCTTGCTTTGCATTAGAATGCATATAATTCATTTAACAACCATTACAAACACATACCTTCATGGCTTCTGCTTCCACAAGCTCAATGGTGCTTCACTTCTGCACTACTGTGCATAAAATAAACACTCTCAACCAAAAAAAAAAAAATCATGCATGGCTGCGCACTCCATTTTTTTTTTACTCAAGGGAAAAACATTTTTTTTCTTTCATGCAGCTGCATTGGTCACAATACATAAAAAACGTATGACATTTTTTTATTTTGAGCCATACTCCCATGACCAAATACCAAACATTAAAATTAAATCTTCACTAACAATTTACGAATGCCATTGAACTTCATTTAATGTTTTTCTGAAACGCTGGTCAACCAAACTTTTACTCCACGTAACATTTGTTTGTTGTCCCTGCGCGGCAGTTGGAATTAATATTCCAACACTCCCCTTTAAGAAGGTCTTCATCAAATAATTACTGTTAATATAGTTCAACAATAATGATCAAGAATTACAGGCTCCCCTTAACCGTATGCATCGTCTCCTTTTGGCAGAGTCTTCTCAAAAGAAACTTAGATTGGCTAAGGAGCTCAAGGGACTTTCAGACTTTATTTCCTTCCTTCTCCATACTTGTGTAACTTTCTTCTTTTGCATCGGTCTAGCTTGTGTAAGATCCCATGTTAAGTTACAATTACGTGCCATATGCCCAATGTTATGACACTTGAAACATTCTACATTGTTCATGAATAAAATTTCATGATTTCTTCTTGTAAAATTGCTTCTTGGAGGTTGTCGGGGACCATAACATCTATCTCTATGAAATGCTCTACAGTCTTTTGCCATATGACCAAAGTTTGAACAAGAATAACAATAACCAAAAAATGAACTTTGGTACCTGGGAGATGGAGGTTTCCTTGACGTACTTCTGAAGCCTTTCTGCCTTGGGATTCTTTGATGATAACCATTCCCACTTGCCTCTTTGACATTATCTACATTTCCTTTTGGAGCTGGTTTTCTACTTGGAGTAGGATTTCTTCTATTGTAGCCTTGATTTTTCTCCTTGCCTTTGCTGGAACTAGGAGCATCACACTTTCTTTCTAGCTTCTTCACATCTCTTTTGCTTAAAGCATTTTCATTCTTGTTTGAGGGTTCACCTACGTACCCGAGTCCTGATTTATGAGATGGAGATCTGTGATAGCTGAGCATGTCATCCAAGGCTTGAGAGCTCTTCATGATTTTGTTCATCCCTTCAACCTTTTTCTTGAGGAGGACAATCTCTTCTTCCAATATTTCACATTCAGTATTCTTCTTTGCAAGTTGTTCCTCAGTTTCTTCCTTGCTACGAGTAGCCTCAGCTGCTACTATTTTAAGGGAGATGATATCTGACTTCATTTTGGAGATTTCTTCAATCTTTGCTTGACTGCTCTCCATTTTCTTCTCAGCTTCTTGTGCTTGCTTCCTGGCTTCTTGTAGTTCAGACGTAAGGGAGGAGACCTCTACCTTGTACTGTCCAATCTCTTCTAAAAGTTTGTTCACCTCTTGTGCCTTTTTTCAAGTTGATTTGACAAGGCATCTTCCTGCTTCTTTGCTTTATTTAACTGATTTTTCATGGATATGACTTCTTCATGATGCTTCCTTTTGCTTTCATCAAGTTCCTTCTTAAGCTTGGCGAGCTCTTCATCCCTTTCTTGTACTTGAAGCTTGATGAGGTCAAC
>APFE030449088.1:56887-70140 GCA_000404065.3 Pinus taeda | reverse complement strand
AAAAAAATGACTGAAGAACAGAGTATTACACACCCATAACACTTTGTATTCATTAAAATAAAATGCCTGATACAAAATTCATCCTCTTTCACTCAGAGGGATTCACCAAAAAAAATTCAGTAAAACTCTGTCTCTTTACAAAATGATTTTTACACTGCTGTGTAAAATCTTCATTCACTGCTGTAAAATAAATTTACATGGATTTACTGCTGTAAAAGAGCTTTTACATTTACCACTTCTTGTTTCCCACTGCTGTGCATATCACAAATGTCTCTTTACAAAATGATTTTTACACTGCTGTGTAAAATCTTCATTCACTGCTGTAAAATAAATTTACATGGATTTACTGCTGTAAAAGAGATTTTACATTTACCACTTCTTGTTTCCCACTGCTGTGCATATCACAAAATAAAAATACAAAGAAATACAAAAACTCTCATACTTCTTCTACGCACTGCTGCCATTTTCTTTATGCATTGCTGTGCAATTTCTCTCTCAGTTCTCTTTTGCTCCCCTGAGCTCTCATATTACAAATAGTCAACACACATTTTTTTAAACATATTACAACGCACGAGCCCTTTTTCATTTTTTTTGTATATGAAAACTAAAGCAAAACATATATGAATATGCATTGCTGTGCAATTTCTCTGTGAGTTCTCTTTCGCTCCCCTGAGCTCTCATATTACAAATAGTCAACACACATTTTTTTTTAAACATATTACAACACACGAGCCCTTTTTCATTTTTTTGTATATGAAAACTAAAGCAAAACATATATGAAAACAAAAAAAACGCACAATTACATTTTACGTGTCGTAAATAAAAAAACTTAAATGTTTACCAACACCTATGACAACTTTTTTTCCAAAGAAAAAAATGGTAACTTTTTATTAAAAATATAATAAAGGGAGTTACACCAGCTTAAACGAATAAGACAAGGCTCAAGCCACCAATCTGGGCTCTTTGAGCTTTACACGATTAACGCATCGTTAGAGGACTAATGTGCACAAAGAAGGTGAGAAAAGAGAAAGAAGTGAAGCAGAAGAAGAGAAGGAAAATAAAGACAGCCATGTCAAAATTTCCGCCCCTTTTTCTTTTCGACCTTGCGCCACTCTCCTTGAGTGGGCTCGGTCGGAACAATGACCAGTTGAGACTCAGATTTCTGCAGACCTGTTTCCTTATCTGAATCTAATGAATCAGGATGATGTTGTCGTTTATTACCCCCCATACCATGGTCCGTGTTGGACAGCACAACCTGTTCATGTTGTATCTCTGCCTGGTTTGTATGAAACTGTGGTGTCTTCTGATCTGGTGTGTTTTCCTTCTGGTTTCCTGTTTCTTTATTCTCTGTAGTGGTGTCATCATCTTCTCCTTCTGTTTCTTCGTCTTCTTTGTTCAAAGAGGCTTTCTTTTCAGCTGCATTCTTCTTCATTAGCTCATCAATGTTCTGCCAACCCTTTGGCTTCCTTTGCTGTGGCTTGTTCTTGTTCTGGCTTTTGCACGCGTTGAGCAAATGCCCTGTTTGTTGACATCCCCTACATATAAAAGCTGTGTTCTCATAGTCCAGAGGTTGTTTCCATCGTATGTTGTTGAAGGTTAAGATGATGCTTTCAGGTAGCCCTTTGCTAAGATCTACCTCAACACATATCCTGGCAAATGTAAAAATGCCTTTTATGTGTCTCTCTGGATCAACCTTTAGCATTTTTCCAAGGGTATTCCCAATAACTGATAGGGTGTTATGGTGCCAAAAATGTATTGGCAGATTATGCAATCTAACCCATACAGGCATCCTTGTTACCACCATAGTATTGGGGTCGAACTCTGGGAACCATGGGGTAATAAATAGACCAGCATTGCCCCAGAACCATGGTCCTTCACTAAGAATTTTTTCCTTTTCTTCTTCTGTGTAGAAATTTACAATAAAAAAGCCTTTAGAGCATAGATTGATTTGACAGTTTTCTGTCCAGGTCGTGTGTATCCACTGATACAACGCATCGGTTTTAGGCCAAAAACCGTTGAATCTGCAAATAACAGCGTTTTTTATTAGATCTGTAAAAATATATTTTACCTCTGGTAAGTCCAACGATATGGCTGGGTTTTCTGGGGCTTGGTCCACAATATACTGCCCTGGAGGAGTATGGGCAGCTGCAGGTTCTTTCCCTCTCGGGAAACCTTTCCCTTTAGCTGCATCACAATAGGAGCCTGTAGATTTTGAAGATGCTCCCTTTGATCCGCCCCTCAATCTGTGAGTGAGGACAATAGTTGAGTCCTTTGCAACCTTGTAATGTTTGAGAGAAAACTGATCCTGCATGCATTGCCCATAAAAAATTAGTATTTGGGTTGTGACTGGAAACCCTAGTTTGTCTTGGATCTCTCCTTTTAGATCCATTACTTTAATTTTATCACAGATCTGCATGCAAACGTGACTGCCTGCAGTTGTTTTAATGAAGACTTGCATCGGGGCCACTCTCTCTGCTATGGCCAGGTCCTGTTCTTCGCATTTTTTCCCTAGATCTGGTAAAACCCCAGATTGTTTTTTCCTGGGTCGCCTCAGATCTGATAGATCCGCCTTTTTGCTCCAGCCCTTTTCCAGATCTGGATTACCGATGTCCAGAACGAGATCGCTGCTGTGGGTATCTCCCACAAACCTATCGATGGCTACTGGCCCTCTGACAGAGAGAGGCTGTAAGAGGAGAAAGCCCCGGATCTGCATAGAGATTGACAGGGAAACCGCCAGATACCATGGGGGCGGTACCATACTTCCTCCCCGAGATATAAATCCACCTCTGCTTTTGAAAATGGCCTTTTTTTCCTCGCATGCGGACCAAGGCCCAGGGGGATCGACATGGCCAAAGAAACTGGCAAAAAACCGTTCGAAACCTCTGCTAAAAAGCTGAAACAGGTGAATGAGAACCCGGGTCTGTGGAATGTAGTCTTCATAAAAATCAAGAGACAGGGCCAAAAGACCCCCACGTGAGAGAGGAACGTCCGAACCGTAAGAGAGCGACCCGAATGAGAACTGTTGCCACCGCAACCAAACGAAAAAGTGGGGCGGATTGCCGATCCAGAACGTAAATGGGTCGTAAGGACGGCGCCGTGTCCGTAAGAGGTAAGTCTGGCTCAGATTCGGTTCGCAGAGAAACCACCCAAGCAATCCCTTGCCGTCCGCCGGATCCTCGCCAAGCCAGAGGGAGATTTCAGTGGAAGAGGAAACTTTCTGCTGGTTCCAGATCCGTCCATAGCGTTGCAGGATTCTTGGCCCAGTGTCGGCGCAAAGTGGACGATGAACCCTAATCCCGTGAGCAAAACCCGCCGATGCAGTAGCCATGACTCCACTCCTAATGATTTTCTCTTTAAGAAAGCTCCACACCTATGACAACTTATTAAATGCCTTTATGGAAAAAGTCTGTAGTCAACCAAGCTTGTATTTTACTCCACGCAACATTAACTACAGGCTCGTATGCATCTTGGAACAATCGAGAACAATCGACGGCGGAGATCGATGGAGTAGATGGGACGGCAGAGGAGAATATCGGGAGGCCTTACTTGACTGAACGATAGTACCCTAGATGTCAGAAATGCTTACGTATGGGGATAGCCACGCGTCAACACTATTTTCTCGGGTCTCTTGTGTACGAAAACTGCCTTCACGCAAAAGCGGTCCAAAAAGCTCACGGCGGTTTTGCTAGATTAAACATTGTTTGACCGAGCAACAGTTGAAATTATATTTTCAACAATGGGAGGGAGACTTCCAACTCCTTAAGAATTTTCAGTTCAGATAGCCACTCTGGAACACTACCGCTCAGGTTGTTGTTTTGGAGATATCTGCATGACAATTAATGTCAATTTTTTGTCAAAACTAAGGAATCAGTACTGTAAAATGAATATTTTGTTGTTTGAGAAGAAAAAAACTTACAGCCTCTCCAACATGATTAAATTGGATAAACTTACAGCCTCCCCAACATTATTGAACATGTTGAAGATGAAAAAACATATCATCTTAGGTTTTTCCTCTGTAAATAAATAGACAAAATTTCTAATGAAAGTATACAATATTTTTTACATGACTTCAGTATAAAAATATATATTACCAAATCAATAATCTCCTGAAAACTTCATTTTATGTTGAAATTAGTTTTCAAATCAAGCAATGATGCTATAATCTAGATTGGGTTTTGTTGTCCACATCTTTTCACTTGGAGGACTTTTCACACAGGTTTACACATAAAAGAAGAGTCAAAATTCTGCTTACAGATTAACTAAGGCAGTCAATTGTCCAATACTGCTAGGCATCGATCCTGCAAGATTCCTGCCTGAAAAATTGCTGGCAACAAGAAGATTATGTTGAGCTCATACAATTTTAAAGAAAAGTTTGGTGAGTTTTATGATTTCAAATGGAAGAGTGAGCTTACATTTCGGAAATTCGTATAGGCGAAGAACTGTTGATGTCAAAATTTATTTTGATAGAGTGAGGAGCGTCAACTGCAGTTAAAAAATTAGTGGGTTAAGAATTGAATGAAGAGACATATGGTTTTGTAATTTCAGTGCGAGAAGTTTAGTAAGGCACTAAACTTCTCATACTGTCATATAGCCAATGATACTCGAAGGCGTTTAGTATTGGACCAAGGGTAGATTTGATAGGGGACAAATGTCAGCTCAAGCGCGGAATAATTAGGCGCGAGAGTAATGATTTCTGACCTTGTTTCACCATTAATTTCCATGTAGAAAGATCTCGGTTCAGAGGTGTTGAGCTTCTTGATCTCTGCAAAATACAACAACAGTAATGATCTGGTACCGTAAGGGGAAGATGTAATATTTATGTCCCTGCTGTTTCCAAACCACGCTGTTTGCATGAGAGCGGTGGGAGGAAGTTCTTTGGTATTGTGTCTCTTGCGAAATTACAACATATGACGTAGTTTAAGGATCCAAGTATTTATTGGTCCAGATGCGGTCGAATTTGTATTGAGGATATCTGCATAATTAACCATTGTTCCACAAGATTTTTATACCGTGCCCCGGCGTTCCTGGCGGAAATTAGAAGCAGTTGCTGATCCTGAAACGATTTTGGTGTTATTTACGCAGCGTTACATATTGTAAATCGCGTGCATTAGAAGCTTATTTCACTGGTTAGCAGACAGAGCAGGGATGAGACGCAAATGAATATTACATTTACTTTGGCAAGGTCGACAGAAAATAATTGCAATGACTTGGACTTAAATACAATATTTTTCAATGATGTTAATCCAAAAATTTAGCAATGACTTATACAATATTTTATAATAATATTAATGATGAAGAATTGTGAATTTTTAAGGAAGTAGTTTTATGGTCAAGTATTATCATTGGAATGTTTATTTTGTGACAGTTTAATAAATTTTTGGAGATAAGATGAACATTAAACCATTCAAAACCTATAGAAAATAAAATAATGAGCTAAATATTATAAAAAGATAAGGTCATATGATTAGGAAAGAGAAACTTTATGTGGTTTAGTTTAATAAAATATTTTAATATCATAATGCTGTTGTATGTACTTCAAATAACAATAAAATTGTAAAATAAGTTATATGAATATTTGTTTAACATTTTTTTATTAATTTTTTTAATATCATTAAACATTTTTTGATAGATAAAGGTTTTATATATATAATTGGCATTGAAGAGAATGATAGCAAGTTAATAATTATTTATTTAATATTGAATGATGGTAAATTTTTTTATGTAATGCTCATTTTATAGTACACATGTTTATGTCATTAGAGTATATATTGATATAATGAGATTTTATACAAATTGTACATATGTTAATTTTATATTTTTTTTTTCAAACTTATATTTTTAAATTAAAAAATAAAAACTCATAAAAATTGTCTATTCAATACTTTACACCAATTAGAAAATATAATTTTTGAATTTAATTACAAACCATTTGTGCTTATGGTACATAGTTAATTAATAGATAATGTTAATTTTCAAATTATTTATATTTATTGTACATAGTAATTAGTGATATAGGAGACATAGTAAATTAATAACAGATTACACAAAAGTCAATTTCTGCCATCATTATACAATAAGAGGGGAGACATTTTAAACAACAAATAAATTTTATTTAAAAATAATAAATTTAATTTTATAATGTTAAACATTGGGTAGATTTTAATTTCTTTTAGTCAAAGATAAACTAATATAAGTCAATGAAAAATTGAATACGTTATATCCTCCCAGCCCAGGTATAATAAGATTAAATTATGAGAAATGAAAAATAAAATTATTAAAATAAATAATCAATTTAAAATTGAGTTGTAAAATTTTAATATGAAGTCTAGTTAGGGGTGAGGACTGTGGCAAGTACTGTAGAGAAGGGTGGGTATGTGGTACGGAGCCTGTCCTCACGTCAAATATAGTGATATGATGTGTGGAGATATGTAAGGTGACGGTTTGAGCAACTGGCGTCCACTGCTCAAAACCATTGAGGAGTTAGCATGTTGTATGCTATATAGCATGTTTTTTCAGTGACACAAGTTTCAATTGGTTCTTTGGTATCGAAGGTTGGCTGAGTGGTTTTGTTCTAACCAAGTGTGTACAGGTTCCTCATCTATAAATGCCCGCTGGTTTGAACACCCTAGTATTGACAGGAGATGGTCAGGAGTGGATCGTGTGCAATGCAAGCCTTGCTCAAGTTTTGGTGAGAGGGGTGTGGGACCCTAGAGAGCAAGGTTAGGGGCATTCCCTGGGAGCATCTAAGAAGGAGGTTGTAGCTAAGGGTTCTCCAGTACAGGAGATAGGGCTCAATCTAGAGAAAAGTTGTCGCGCTAGCATGAGAATTGTGGTAAGAGGAGGAACCCATCCTTATTTTATTTGCTCTCGGCTATATGCCTTTTATCATTACTAGGCCACCCGGGCTGGTTTCCTCTTTAGTGTTGGCGATGCACTAAATAAAGGTTGCATCTCAGAGCTTTGGGGTGCTAAATTCAGGTAATTATCTTCTCTCACAACCTTCATGGAGGGTTTTCCCATTGAAAAGTTGGTAAATTTGTTTGAACGCTGGTATCTAAACTAAGTCTATGCATATTACACTTATTAGGTGGTTGTGGTCCCTTTCATGGGTGAGATTGATAGGCAGGGAGGAAGTGTGTGGGGATTCTCCCTAGGTGGAGAAATTTGGTGCGAAGGGTCCTTGGTATAGACATGTAGAGACAACCCGAGCAAGCACAACGTAGAGTCAATCCTCGTGGATAGCCTGGAAAATTGGCGAAACACATCGTAGAGAGGGACAATGAAGAGGAAGTGATCTTGGAAGATGAGGTGGCCCATGATAGTGCTTAGTCACCAAGTTGTGTGGCGTGACCTCCAACACTGGCCTCAGTAGGAGAGTAATTGAGGGGCATTCATGCCAATCTTGACATCATTCTCCAACAAAGGTATGATGATATAAATGAAACCATTGCCTATATTAATTATGTCCAATACACTCACGGAGAGATCTTGGAGTGCCTTGCTTCTTTCTGTCACAGTCAACACAGATTCCGTGAGAGGCTAGATGAGATCGAGGCGAGGTTGTCTCATACTATATTTCATGTTCATGTAGGGCATGTCCCTCCTATGGTCCCGGGAGTTGCTTGGGCTCTGAATCCCCTTTGTAAAATGGTAATTGTTGGTTTTTTTTGGTCTTGCCTATTTTTTGGACAATATGATTTGTTTGCCTCTCCGGTTTTTGTAGAAAATAGAATTATCTTTTAAGTTTTTGCACTACTCTCTTAGCTAACAAATCCAATCGAAGTGAACCTAGGAGAGTGGAGGGCTATGGAATGCACACTGTAATTTTTCAAGGAATTAATGAAAGAATTTTAGTCACAAAAAAAAATGAATATGAAGAAAAAGATTATTATAATAAAAAAGTTTTGAATTTCAAAATTTTTAACTTTAAACATAAAAATATGAGGACAAGGTAGCACTCATAAAGAAAGAGTTATAAAATATTCACAAATTGAAACAACTAGTCCATAAACACACTCAATACATTTTATTGGAACATTTATGGTTTTCCATGGAGCAAAGAAACCATGTTAAGTTGTGTTGTGACTTTCCATGAAGAAAAAGTGCCCATGTTAAGTTGTCTTCTTATTTTCCATGAAGCATAAGACCGAATGTTAAGTTGGATGCCAATTGAAACTTATATTATATCATTTTTGAAAAGTTTGAATCATGAAGAAGCTAAAGTCCCTAAAATAAAAGTATATTTTTCATGGTTAGTATGAAACAATAAGTCCTACAACAAATAAATTGGACACATACCTCGCTACATAAAAGGAACAATTTTCTTCAAATTACTCTTCAAAAGAAAATCTTTCAATTAGTACATGTGGAAAAATGTTTGAAATATTTATTCTAAGAATATTTGTATACTAATATGCTATTTTAACCTAAGGGTTACTTCAATTGGTCGAGTCTCATAAAATATTCCATGAACTCCAAATATGAAATTTTTTATGTCATTTCATGCCTATTAATTCTACCTTTAATAAGAAAAATAATATAAATAAAAAATTGTGTAATAAGATATGATATTATTACTGCTATATCTACAATACAATTAACGCTAAAACAATTAATCCAGTTATTATTTAAGTAATGATTAAATGATCTTATTTTAGTTAGAAAATATAGTTGAGGATTTGTATATCTACAATACAATTAATGCTAAAACAATTAATCCAGTTATTATTTAGGTAATGATTAAATGATCTTATTTTAGTTAGAAAATATAGTTGAGGATTTGTTTGGTTTTCAGCTAATCAAACTTTGTAATTTTCAAGAACTAATAATTTCTAATGGTTTAATAATGTGGGCAGATAAGTTGTATTGAAGAGCTTGACAACTACATATTAAATTATGTGATATTTCATTTTCTCATATGCAGCCAAAATGAATATTGATATTCTAACATTAACTCTAGAGTTTGCAATGAACAAAAGATTCCACATAAAAGAGAATTTTGATAACTAAAAGAAATTGTTCTTCAACCAAAATAAATATTACATTTTCTTGAAGGATTAAAGAATTAAATCTAACTAAAAGCAATTGTTCTTCAACCAAAATAAATATGATATTTTCTTAAAGGATTAAAGAATTAAATCTTCTCATAAATAAGGACAATATTGATGAAATTTATCACCAATGTAGATCCATGTTAATTCTAAATTTTCTAAGCTCTTAGAGGGATCAAATCTATTGAGGTGAAAGCCTCTTTTAGAGTAAAAATAGATGTGATCCCTTTCAGAACATAGTAGATCCAGAGTTAAGATGGATCTAGGTTGGTTTAATTATTAATTATAATTCATTATTACTATAATTGTTAATTTTATTATTATATTATATTATATTTTTAGTTTTATGTAAATTGACCAAGTTAAAATGTTTACAAAACATAACAGAAGAGGGCATTAAAAAAAGAACTTTCATATTGGGCTAGAGAGTGCCTCTAAGTGCTATAAATTTATGAAAACACTCTCTACTTCTATTGCCATGTTCACTATGATGGTGTATTGTAAAATTGAAAATATAATGGCTAAATAAGATTGTTATAAAAACGATAAGTAATGCTTTTATTGAGTTCTTAAAATAGAAGAATATAAAAAGATAGAAATTATTAAGAAAAAGGAAAAAATGTACTATACAAACAAAAAGTTTTCATCTTTATAAACTAGATCCTAAGAAATTTTAGAGGTAAATTTTGACTCATAAAATTCAAGGAAATAATATGATTCTCCTGAGAGATTGAAATTCAAATTTTAAAAATATTTACAAAATCCTTTAATGTCATGAACAATAGTCAAACCTTTTTAGTAAATAAACTTGTTGTTTTTCTCTCTCATAAAAATAGTGTTTGAGATTGAGCGACTCATATAAAAAGAAAAAAAAAAACAAAAAGCAAAAAAAACAAAACAACACAAAAAAACAAAACAAAACAAAAAAACAAAATACAAAAAAAAGAAAACAAAAAAACAAAAAACAAAACAAAACAAAACAAAACAAAATAAACAAATCTTAAATATTAGAGGAACTACCATCATTCCTGACAACCATCTTTAAAATTCAACACTAAAAAAAAGCTTCATTGTATTTATTTTAAAAAATAGAGACACAAGTATTTGCTTTAACTATATGGCCATTATAATAACCCCATTTTATCCTAGATATAAAACTATTTTTAGAAATGAGATCAATATATAGTTACATGTAAATATGTCATGATTTAAACTTATTTATGTTTGTACTTTCTAATTATTTATGTTTATAAAATTTAATAAAAAAATATTAAAATTATAAATATTAATTATTGAAATTTTATGTCATTTCATGCCTATTAATTCTACCTTTAATAAGAAAAATAATATAAATAAAAAATTGTGTAATAAGATATGATATTATTACTGCTATATCTACAATACAATTAACGCTAAAACAATTAATCCAGTTATTATTTAAGTAATGATTAAATGATCTTATTTTAGTTAGAAAATATAGTTGAGGATTTGTATATCTACAATACAATTAATGCTAAAACAATTAATCCAGTTATTATTTAGGTAATGATTAAATGATCTTATTTTAGTTAGAAAATATAGTTGAGGATTTGTTTGGTTTTCAGCTAATCAAACTTTGTAATTTTCAAGAACTAATAATTTCTAATGGTTTAATAATGTGGGCAGATAAGTTGTATTGAAGAGCTTGACAACTACATATTAAATTATGTGATATTTCATTTTCTCATATGCAGCCAAAATGAATATTGATATTCTAACATTAACTCTAGAGTTTGCAATGAACAAAAGATTCCACATAAAAGAGAATTTTGATAACTAAAAGAAATTGTTCTTCAACCAAAATAAATATTACATTTTCTTGAAGGATTAAAGAATTAAATCTAACTAAAAGCAATTGTTCTTCAACCAAAATAAATATGATATTTTCTTAAAGGATTAAAGAATTAAATCTTCTCATAAATAAGGACAATATTGATGAAATTTATCACCAATGTAGATCCATGTTAATTCTAAATTTTCTAAGCTCTTAGAGGGATCAAATCTATTGAGGTGAAAGCCTCTTTTAGAGTAAAAATAGATGTGATCCCTTTCAGAACATAGTAGATCCAGAGTTAAGATGGATCTAGGTTGGTTTAATTATTAATTATAATTCATTATTACTATAATTGTTAATTTTATTATTATATTATATTATATTTTTAGTTTTATGTAAATTGACCAAGTTAAAATGTTTACAAAACATAACAGAAGAGGGCATTAAAAAAAGAACTTTCATATTGGGCTAGAGAGTGCCTCTAAGTGCTATAAATTTATGAAAACACTCTCTACTTCTATTGCCATGTTCACTATGATGGTGTATTGTAAAATTGAAAATATAATGGCTAAATAAGGATTGTTATAAAAACGATAAGTAATGCTTTTATTGAGTTCTTAAAATAGAAGAATATAAAAAGATAGAAATTATTAAGAAAAAGGAAAAAATGTACTATACAAACAAAAAGTTTTCATCTTTATAAACTAGATCCTAAGAAATTTTAGAGGTAAATTTTGACTCATAAAATTCAAGGAAATAATATGATTCTCCTGAGAGATTGAAATTCAAATTTTAAAAATATTTACAAAATCCTTTAATGTCATGAACAATAGTCAAACCTTTTTAGTAAATAAACTTGTTGTTTTTCTCTCTCATAAAAATAGTGTTTGAGATTGAGCGACTCATATAAAAAGAAAAAAAAACAAAAAGCAAAAAAAACAAAACAACACAAAAAAACAAAACAAAACAAAAAAACAAAATACAAAAAAAAGAAAACAAAAAAACAAAAAACAAAACAAAACAAAACAAAACAAAATAAACAAATCTTAAATATTAGAGGAACTACCATCATTCCTGACAACCATCTTTAAAATTCAACACTAAAAAAAAGCTTCATTGTATTTATTTTAAAAAATAGAGACACAAGTATTTGCTTTAACTATATGGCCATTATAATAACCCCATTTTATCCTAGATATAAAACTATTTTTAGAAATGAGATCAATATATAGTTACATGTAAATATGTCATGATTTAAACTTATTTATGTTTGTACTTTCTAATTATTTATGTTTAAAATTTAAAAAAAAATCTTTACTGGTGTTTGGGATAAATTGTGGTGGCTGTATTTAGAGGGGAAGGGGAATCTGAGGAACTTACTTCCCATTATTTCATGGGGCTTCTGGATCACTAGGTGTTTGGGATAAATGGTGGCGGCTATATCCAGAGGGGAACCTAAGGAACTTACCTCTCATTATTTCATGGGGCATCTGGATCACCAAGAACAGGTGCATCTTTTTGGATAAGGAAACCCTTGTTGAGACAATTACTCTACAATGTACCTCTACATTCTCAAACATTCCTGAATTAGAGGATGAAAGGAACCCCAGACAGATAAGAGAAGAACAAATCAAGGAAGGAGTCCCATGGGCTTATTTTGATGGGGCTTCTCATAACAATAAAGATGGGGCTTCTCATAACAATAAAGGAGCATGATTGGTCATTCACCTAAATGAAAACCACATATTAAAAGAATCAGTGGGTTTAGGAACTGGAACAAAAAACTTCGCAGAAATGACTGCTCTAAAGTTGCTTCTATGCTGGCTTATTCATAGGAATATCTTCACAGTGCAGATTTTTGGGGACTCATTAAATGTTATAAAATGGGTTAATGGTCATAGTAGATGTCAAAATTATATGTTGAGACCTTTATTAGAAGATATTGAGAACTTAAAGCTTTCTTTTAATGTTTT
The DNA here is from genome assembly GCA_000404065.3 of Pinus taeda. NCBI lineage: Eukaryota > Viridiplantae > Streptophyta > Pinopsida > Pinales > Pinaceae > Pinus > Pinus taeda. The sequence goes on along the minus strand of APFE030449088.1, from coordinate 57,304 downwards.
CTCCCTATGCCATATCTAGAGGGACCAAAATGATTCAACAGACAAACTTTCTAAGGAAGGTTTGCAACAAGATTTGGGTAGTTGGAGAATAGTAGAGGAGGACTATGGACAGATCCGTGTGTCGGATCAGCCTGCTCACACATAGTTTTGTTTATATCTTTTGATGTCTCCTCAGGCTATTCATAGCCGTTTTTATCTGGTTTTGATTACATCTGTTTTTTTGATAAACTATCTTCTCTAGTTTCTTTCGTATCTATTTCCTGTTTGGGTTGTTTTCCTCAATGAGGAGACTCAGGAAATAGATGTGTGGCTCGAATCTCTTTGTGGATAATCAAGACATGCGCTGTATTTTGTGTCTGTTTCTGGAAACGGGAGCTGTATAAGGAGACTCACGGTTTCAAGGTTTTCTATTGCTTG
>APFE030449088.1:2821-49795 GCA_000404065.3 Pinus taeda | reverse complement strand
TATCCCATTACAATTTAGTGAGTAAATGACTAAAAAATGGCTATGTGATAATAATGATGGTGGTAAGTAGAGTTCTAGTTGTTAAAGCACCTTGTTATTCAAATGTTACAAGGTCAATTGCACCTTATTATTCAAATCTTACAAGGTCAGTTTTCCTAGAGGCTCTGGGGTTAGACTCTATTAATGAGCCAATGGGAAGTGATCCCCTTAGCGTGGATTTGTCAGAGATAATGCTTTTGTGGACATAACAATCAACAATCTTCTAAGTCCATGAACCACATAAAGAAAATGATAATGGTGATAATTAGTTTTCACTAAAATCAAATTCAAATATTTTAATAAATTTCTTTTTTATAACTTTCAAATTTATTAATTTCTTTACAAATTAAATATTTTGATTTTATCTCTTTATTTAATGTTATTTTGAATGCAAAGTGACAATGTAATAGTGTTGAATGATAGAAAATGTGAATAATAAGAATGTAGCCAATTACAAATAGTCTCATTGTGATCATTCTCAAACTAATTTCTTCTACTATGTGATAAATGAGTAAAAGACCAAAAAACTAATCTACAGGAGGCATCTCCTATATTATTTTAAACCATATTATTGACTAATGCTAACATTTATATTTCTATCATTTCAAGGGTGAAGTAATTAAACAGATGGGCCTGAGCAAGTAATGGTAGTTCAAGAGAAATGTTTTCTACCTGATAACTCATGAAATCATTATTCTTATAACTCTAATTACCTTGAAAGTTTTTAGAAATTTCAGAAAGCTACTCAGAGATAACTGGTTCTCCCAAGTGAATCGCCAATTGTTGTACTACGAAACAACCCCCCCATTTTTATTTAACAATTGTTAGCATTCGAGTTGTCAATGGGGACCCTTTTAAATTTTTAAGCCTAAGACAATAATCCCTAACTCTAAAGAAAAAATTAGCAAAACCTTGCAAAATGAGCTAAGGAGGAAACTTATATCCCACATCGCATATCGTGCTTTTTCACATCACTATTTTATACATCCTTTATGAAATAGTGATATGCGAAAAGGTATCACGCTGCGATAACCTTATCTCATCATTGCACAATCGCATTTTGAAATTCACAAAAAAATTGAACATGCCTTATGACAAACATTAACAATTTGTGAAATGCGATATTGCAAATTTCGCAATCGCATTTCGCCCGATATCTGATAAGCACTACACGGTACCCCTTTAAAGACCACGATCTGTGATTAACGAGGTAAAGCATGCAGAATAATTACATTTTAAATAATAAGAACAAATGATTTGATAGGTTATTAAATGTTTGGCGTCCCAAGGGAGGATAATAATTCTCCAGGTTATGGGTAATTATAGCCAAGTATCCTATAAAAGCCTTTCTCACAATCCAAAGTCATTTCATAGAGGATTTCAGTCTTAATTACTTGATATCGTCTACATTGATATTTCTTGTCTATTTCAGGCAAGCGACAAAAGACATGTCCTTAAGAAAGGTGATGCAGAAGCAAACTAAGAAGATCATTGTTGAGACAAAGCATACAGAGATGGCTCGTATCTTTGTTGATACAGTCTGTAATGTAACTGGAGGCCCAACAGCTTGGGAAGTAATTTACAATAGACTGGAGGACAAGCGTCCTAAAATCACTGTTATGAGAGCAACAACCGGGTCGACAAAGCCTTCAGGACCTCAATGCAAGGATGCCTCCTATTATTTCCTTCATAGGATAGGAGCAAGAGCCAAAATCCTTCCCTACATAGACATGATTAGATGGGTGGTCAAAAACCTTATCATCGAAGATAGGCAGTTCAAGACTTCAAGGATGGAGCTCGTAGGATAGTTTGGGCCAAAAGACTTGAAGGCTATGTATCACATACTTGACCCGCAGGAAATCTACAACAATGAATTTGTGGTTAACTCGAGAAAAAGTAATCCAGACCCCTTCAAGTTAATTCAGACTTGGAGAACGTTAGACAACAAATTCAAGTATGAAAAATTAGGTATGTATGCAATAACCTCTTTAGAAAACCCCTATAATTATGTTGCAGTAATGTTATGTAGACTGTATGGACTGCCAAATAACACTAACTTTTAAATAGAATGGATTCCATTGATAAATGCTTGTGTTAATTCCTATATCATGAATTGGCCTTCTATCCTATCTGACAACTTAGCCACCTCCATTACAGAATATTGACAAAAGAAATCCTCCTCTTCAGATAACCTCCCTCCCTTCTATTTTTGTGCTTATATTATGGATGTTATCTGCTTTTGCACGACATTTCCAACCATGGGTTGGAAATATACCATGCAATATCCTTACCCAATCCATGTAAGTCATAAGAAAATATGGGAATCAAATTATATTCCACACTTCTACAAGATATTTCATTCTATTGTGTTTCCCCTACAACAAATGATTTTCAATAAGAAAGCCCCTAGGTTTTCCCAAGAAGCTGCAACAGACCTGCTTGTTGTAGGAAAGTATTTCATTGAGGAATGGTTCACCTACATTAGGGTTTTTGGTAGCACTGTTGATTCACATGTCCTTCCCTTATATGTTTCCAATAAGTTATTAGCAAGGGAGATTGCCTACCATTCTATGGGAAAGGGCTTGACCAAAGCTCTTAAAGATTGCAAGAAGTCATTATGGCCTACTTTCCCTATCAAATGCAACTCTCTTGATTTAGCTAATTTTGTTCATGATACTAAGGAATCAACAAAAATGGAAGCCTTCAGGCTTCATACGTTTCCTACAAGGCAATTTGATCTAAACAATGTGGCATACAATGTCACTACAAGACTAAAGCTCAAGGCATACAATCATGGAGATAATTACTTTGAGGATTTGTTGTAGTCAACAGTTTCTTTCAAGCAAGCACTTGAATGGGAAAAGGCTAACCTGAAACCTGAAGATTTTCAAATATTTCAGGAATTCAGGAATGAGAGGCTTTGGGTCATTCTAATGCATCTATTAAAGCCTGAAGTTAAGCCTACCCCAAGTTACACTATTGATATCACAACCCCTAACTCTCAAAAGGACTCACAGGTAAACACTGAGAATACAATAGACATAGGGAAAGTTCAGGATGCAAACAATACACCTGAGTCCAATATAAAACAAGCCGAAAAGTAGGTAATGGACACTTCGGCCACAGAGATAAGTTCAAAAACCCAAGGCACTAGTTTGGAGTAGGAATGGGATCAATTCAATTAGAAATTGCAAGTCACCCCCAAAGATCCAAATGCTCAAGAAATAGAGGAATTCAAGACTCCTCTGAAAAATCATCAAGATATAGAGCCCAAGTCTATCGGTGAACGGTCTACACCTTTGGATCAAGAAACAACAAAATCCCAGCATGCTAAAATCATCCCTGCTCTGCCCACATTAGAAATTGTTTTGAAAGTGATGAAGATATCTCCACTTAATGTATTCTATAGCCCTCTCCACAAAGTTGTAGTCCAAACGCAAAGGAAAAGAAGAAGGGTAGATGCACCTGAATTATCACTTGGAGATGAGCCAATGGACATTGTTTAGAAGGACATGCCTTTTAATTTGGTCGAGAAATTGACTAAAATGTCATAGTTCATAGGAGAATACATGTTGGCCACTATGGATAAGGCCACTGAGGTGTCTAATCTGCTAAAGGAAAGGGAGGAAAGAATTGCGCAACTCGAACAAGAGCCTGAGATAGAAAAAACAACCACAAACAAGCAGGCCGCCTAGCAGCTTGCACAATTGCAGTAGAACATGGAAGTCTTGAAAATAAGCCATGAAGCTGACTTATTGGCCAAAATGTGCAGCTCCAGGAATTACACCAATCCTTGGACAAGTATGAGGATGTTCCCACTGCTGAGAAATTCATTAAAGAGGCTCTAGAACTAAATTATCTTCTAATCAAGCAGCAAGAGTATTTCTGCCAGAAGCTGACACACATCACTCCCTACTTGATTACCAGCGACCAACTCATAGACAAAGCCATTGACCAGAGAATGGAGTTTAATGATTTAAACACCAAGATCTCTGAATTCATTGAATGGTAGGAATCAAAAGAAGGAAAGAAGGCCAATCTACCTGAGATTGAGGAAACTCACAGAGACATCCTCTTTACTGATTGGGAGGCTAGGATAAAACAAGCCAAGCTGGTAGTCGCGAGGGTAGCTAGAGTTTCAAAGAACATCATTAAGGTAGTAAATCATACCCTGTTCGCTACCAATCTCATGAAGGAGGGTAATTCAAAAGAAATGCCTAACTTAACTGCCCTAAGTAAAGACTCGAAAGAAAAAGCGAGGAAATAGAGAGATGCAATTATGAAACTGACTATGACTGACTAGGAGTCGTATTGACAGTATTTGGTCAAGCCACATAGCTAGATCATGACCCGAAATTCTTCCCTCCAGGTGACTCAAAGGATGTTACCACCTCTTTTCGATATGATCTTTACAGGACAACTCAAATCTCATTTCAAGCCACCTCCTCAAATTCAACCGATGATCGATATTTCTAATTTAAAGGATAAGCTGGCAGACATCAAGTCATCCTCTTAGTTCTATTTAGATGATCTCTATTTATTTTTGGAGTTAGTTACCTATGAATGAGGAAGGTTGTTTGAAACCTCCTCAAATCTTGTATAATCTATTTTTTCATACTTAGTTAGAATAGTATTTATAACCTTCTCGTGCATTTAGAGAAGGGTCTATAGTTTTATCAAAAACATTTGCAAAGAATTCACTATTGTAAGTTTGTGAATGCTTTGGTGAAATGATGGAACATGATCTTTTCTTTTAGATATCAGACTAATTTCCTTTGTTGATGCACTTTTGTATTCATGGGAGATAATTTGATTTGAAGGAAGAATTTGGTCTATGTTAGTCGTCTAATGAGTAGGACTTCATACATATGGTACAATTATCATGTATGCATAATTTTGTTAACATTTAATTAGTGGAAAAACTTTCTTTTCATGAATTAAATGTGCGATTTATTGTTTCTGTGAAGCATTAATTGAACTTCTATATTGATTCCATAACTGAGGTTTTAATTTTCAGATATAACTCATTAGACATGTGATATATTTTATAAATTCCTTTGACTAACTATTTAGTCAAAGGAATTATCTTTTATGTTATCATCTCCATTTAATTGTGTTCAATATTTATTATCACATGTTAAAAGGATATCTTTATAGATTGCATACCATGCAAAAACACCCAAGTTTATATTAGAATGAGTTAAGTTAAAGAAATTACATCATAGAATAAGTCACTTAAATTATCATTATTCTATTCCAAAACATTCATAAACCACCCACTCTCATCTTAAAACCCATAGTGGGAAACTAGTCCCATTATCCCGAGTTAGAGCAACCACTTCAAACGGAAAGGAGTTGTCTTAGGGTCCAGACCAGGTGGTTATCACCCATGTTTCAACAACAGAATTCTAAAGCCGCAACATTTTGGTGCTAGAAGGAGGGCCTTCAGCTGTGAATGACATATAAACCTAAATACCATTAAAAAAGCATTCACAAGAGTGAAAACCCCTCCACCACTTCTATAATTTCAATACCTCGTTCAGAATCCCCTGACTAGGAATATGAAGTTGTAGAAACATCTCCCTCGTCTCCTAAAGTAGTAAGGCAACCACCATCTCCAGATTATATTTTAGAATCTCCCCAAGTTCATTATTTGATACATAAACTAGATTAGATATCCATTTCTGTTGAAAATCCAAAGAGAACCGAATTATCTGAAGAAAGTGTTACCTCCTTATTACAACAAACTAGTGTATTGACTAGACTACAAAGTGAGAAACTTGGGGTCACTGATTTTGAGTTCCCTATCCCTCCACGATGTAGGAAAGTCACTTCATCAATATTTGAATAAGATACTAGCGAGATCACTTCACCTTTCCACCTATCTATTCCTTCATCCACTTCTACTCAATCCACTACCTCTCAAATATCCACTTCCCCTATTTGTACTACAATTATCGGTACTAACCCAGTAGTAAGTTCTTCAACATCTATACTTACTTCTAGACCGACCTTCCCATTTTCTCAGTCCTTAACTCAAGTTATGTCCAATAAACCTGCTCAACCTTGGATGAATCCTGGTGTTGTCCTTGTTGAAAATCTAATTGTGTTCCCAGCAAATCCAAGAAAATGGTTGCCTAAGTATAATCTTATTGATGCTCTCCTATCCAAAGAACATCTAAACAATTTTATGTTAGCCCTAAATATCAATGGGGTTGCACATGAAGATGTTGTAATCATATTGTTTCCTTATACCTTCCAAGGATCTGTTATATCTTCGTATTTTTCCCTTCCAACGGGTTCAATTAGAGACTGGGATACTTTGCAAGAAGTATTTCTTGCAAAATTTGGTGATGACAGAACTATACCATATTTGATCAACGATCTTTCTAATTTAAAAGCTAAGACAAATGAAAAGATCAAAGATTTCAACTCCAGATTTAACAAATTGCTAAAAAAAATCCCAACTGCCTCTAAACCTGTTGTAGATGTACAAATAGAACGATATATATCATCTCTTCCTTCTAATATTACAATCTTTGTAGATAGGGCCTATAAGGCTTCCCTTGTAGAAAACATGAAAGAAGCCCTGCCTATAGAAAAAAGAATCTTAGCTTTAGAAAAAGATCACAAACAGATGAGAGGAAGACCAAGAAAGTAACTTTTAAAGATGAATCTAAAAAGAAAACTTCAAAGGACCCTTTCGATCTAGAAGGCCTTCAAAAAGTGTTAAAAACAATGTCAAATGAAATGGTAAAAATTAAAAAAAGGTCACAAAATCTTCTGCTCCCAAAAGACCTTTCCGATCATTCAAAAACAACTCCTCTTATGCATCACAACCTCCAAACACCATTTCAAATGCTGAATCTAACAAAGATTCAACAGAAGATTCACCAAACGATGAAGAAGTTGAAACAAAAGAAGAAATTGAACTGAATGGGATGTGGGATTTTTTTCTCCCAACAAAAGAAGATTCATAAGCAATGCCAGTAACTACCAGAAGAAAAAAATTCTCCTGACATGTTTACCGCTAATCAGAAGTAAAAAACTACTACTCCTGCAAAAGAGAAAACAATAACTAAGAAATCTAAAACCAGCCAAACCGTCCCTATTCCTCCAAACTACCCAAATGCTTCAAAGACATTGGTAATATCAAATATGGTCAAATACAATACAGTGGAAGACATGAGAAAGACCAGATCCAACATTACGTTGCATGAGCTCACTAAACTTAAACAACAACAGAAGATCTTGTTAAGAGAATTGAAAGCAGTTCTAGTATCTCCTCTGCCATCTGTTATAGTTACTCAAGTCATCTACAATATGGGAAAACCTCCTTCATCCTCAAATAAAGTAGATCCTTCAGATCTAGTTTTGATTGGCAATCGATCTATCTCTCATGTCCCTCCCTTTCTGCTTACTTATGAAATTTTCAACAAGAATGTTCATCACTTCCTTGTTGACTCAGGAGCCTCCTCAAACATAATGCCAAGCGTGGTGTGTCCTAAATTGAACATTACAACTCAAAATTTTTTAGTACACATAGTTCAGTTAGACAGGACGAAAGTAGAGGTACTTGGAGAAATAGCCTCAATTTCAATTAGGCTTTCCTCTAATCCATAAGTCTCACAAATAATTGATATATTGGTGTCTGATATCCCTAAATTTTATGGTTTGATTCTTAATAGGGATTAGTCTGAAAAGTTGCGTGGTTGTTTTGCAACTTACTGGTCTCACATGTGGTTGCCACACAATGGTAAACCACCCCAATCAGGATAGACCAAGAAAAATTCATGAAGTATACTGTCACATACCTTAAGGGAAGAAATGAACTTGTTGCCTTCACTAATAACATCATTGGAAATTATTTAGTAGAGTCCTCTTTAGGATCTTTTAATGCTCAAAAGTCTCCCTTTTTAGATAATGTTGTAGTTTCTCAAATTGAGAATTTCTCGCAAACATATGCTTCCAAGTGTTTAAATTTAATTGATAAAGTTTATAATGACTCTACGTTCTGTAATCTCTATTTTGATGGTTCTAAATCAGTAAACAATGCAAGTGCAAGATGCATTTTGATCAATCCGCAAGGAGAGAAAATTATGCTGACCTGTAGACTTGAATTTCAATGTATAAATAATATCGCTGAATATGAAGCATTGATCCAAGGACTGTATAAAGCCATCGGTATTAATGTAGAATATATTCAAGTCTATGGTGACTCTAAAATAATTGTGAAATAGGTGAGAAATACAATTCACTGTGTTTTCAAGCATCTTAAACACTATCAATCTTTAGCTTAGAAATTGACTTCTCATTTTTCCACTTTCAACATTTCTTCAATCCCTAGACTCTAGAACACAAGTGTTGACTTAATTGCTAATGTGGACTCTAGACTTATACCATTAGAAGACTTTAGTCCAAATAGATTTGCAATAGGATTAATATTTAGACCATCCATTCCCGACAATATAAAAAATTGGAGAGTGTTCAATAATGATGCATATATAGTAAATTTCCTTACATCAGAAGGATCATATGAAGAGCAGATCATAGAAAAGCATGAGCATGATATAGAAACAAAAAATAATCTTGATCTAAACCTAATTTCTAAGTCCTTGGTTAAGATGGAAGATCTTTATGATTTGAAAGATAGATTCAAGAAAATTACTAACTCCAAAACTCAAAGTTCTACTAGAATATTTGAGGTAGTAAACCTAGGGTCAAATGAGAAACCTCAAAATATCAACCTAGGTCTTGACCTAACATCTCAAGAAAAAGTATCTATCATCAGGTTATTGAAAACATATAAAGGTGTCTTCGCTTGGGATTATTTAGATCTCAAAACCTATGATACCTCTATAATTCAACATGCCATACCCATGACTTCAAATGAAAAACCAGTTAAGTAGAAGCTTTGAAAAATTCACCCGGCCCTTGAAAGTCAAATTAAGTCTGAATTACCTAGATGAGGGTGCTAGTAAAACATACTCATGACAAGACAGGACAGGACGACAGCTGGCCAGCGAACCAACAGGTCAAGGCGGCTTATAGCAGATGAGGAGCAGGCATTCAAGGCCTTGCGTAATGGTGGATGGAGACGGGGAGTTGTGGGGCTGAGCAGGGGAGTTAATGCACAAAGAGGATATTGGTCCTGGTTGGAGGACCTCGCTCACAGCATAAAAGACATGAACCTTGGCGATTTTGGCACTTAGGTGCGCTTCATATGGCTAATTAGAGAGAGTTCTAGGGCAGAGCGCAGTGCTCGGAAGCCTCCCTGGGTCAGGTATCAGTATGCTGGTTTCGGTTATGATCTGGTAAGAGGGTCCCGTAGGTCAGCCTCTGCTCCTTTCAACTTTTGTCTGTGTCTCATTACAGTTGTCTTACATTCCTTTCAGTTCAATTTCTGGTTAGGAGTCTGGCACAAAAGTTTGGTGTTGCCTTTCATTGCTGGGGGTCTGAACCCAGGGCAATTTACCTCCAATTGGCCTCCCCGCACCTATAATCCATGTTCAAGTTTTCTCAGCCAGCATTTTCAATTGACAATGTCGTGCCAACGAGGTACCCCTAGACGCGGCAGTCACACTGGCTCCAGGGGTGGTTCCTGCAGTAGAGGTGGTTCTGTCCCACACAACGTCGATCCGTTAACCTCTGTTCCGCCCCCCTCACCGCCCTCTGACAATTTTGGCCCATCCATGGCCCCTGTTTCACCCACCGCTCCGCCCTCGAACAATTCTGGCCTCTCTCTGAACAGTTCCTTCCACTCCGCGCGATTTCAGTTCAAAAGTCGGCTTAACAAGCTGCTTATGTCAGCCCTAGTGACAGTGCTTTTTGAGGAAGAAGAAGAGCAGGTTAGTTTCGACAATCCATCCACGGATCCGTCGAACTCCCATGTGCCTAGTGACAGTCCGAGTAGCCCATCGGGGGCGGTTCTCAATGACTCTGAAAGGAAGAGCACGGATGGCCAGCCCCTGTCTGCTCAGGAGCCCGTAATTGACTGCGAGCTAGAGTGTTTCACTGGAAACATTCTCCATCTGGTTCTACCGCTAGGCAGAAGTGCGACAGATGTTGAGGACAATGTAATGGTTGAATGGGTAAATCAAACGAGTGACAAGGAATTCGGCCCTCCTCTGCAGGATTAAGTTCGCCAGACCTTCAAGCGCGCTTCAGGAAGATAAGCATTTTGGTCATGTCAGTCTCCAGGTGTTTTTTTTAGTTTACATTGAATATGCGAGCACAACATTTTGAAATGGCATTAGTCAAAGCAACATTTTTGTAACTTTTTGTAATAGTCTTCAGACAGAACAGTTATTTTTGTAAATGTCAGGCATCAGGATGCTTGCAAGAGTTTTTTGACAGAGGGCAGGTTGCTACCCCCTTAGAGGTTTAACCCTCTATGTAAATATTTTTCCTTTTTATTTTAATAGAATAGTCTTTATCGAGAAAAAAAAATTAAATCTGAATTGAACAAGATTCTAAAGGCCAAGATAATATTCCCCGCCAGGAATTCCAAATGGGTATCGAATATGGTACCTATGAGGAAAACGAATGGTGATATTAGGATCTGCATTGATTCTAGAAACTTAATCAAAGCTTGCCAAAAGAATAATTTTGCTCTTCCTACTACAGAACAGGTACCGCAATCAATTATGGGTTCCAAATTAATGTTGTTTCTAGATGGATTCTAAGGATATAATCAAATCCTTGTGCACCCAGATGACAGATTAAAGAAAACATTCAGGAGTAAGTGTGGAACATATGCCTATCAGAAAATGCCTTTTGGACTCATAAATGTTGGTAAAACATTTCAACGTGCTATGGACATTGCCTTTAGAGGTCTAAAAAATAAATCGGTTGTTATTTACTTGGATGATATCACTATCTATTCCAAGGATAGGAACAATCATTCAAGTGACCTCAATCACATCTTTGAAAGATGCATGAAATATGGCATTTCCTTAAACCCCCAAAAAAATTATTTTTCTTTACCAGAAGGCAAACTCCTTGGGTTTATAGTATCCAAGAAAGGAATTTACATTGATCTTGATAGATCCCAAGAAATAGAAAAAATTTCCCTTCCCACACAATAAGAAAACCATGCAATCCTAGGCCAAATAAATTTTGTTAAATGATTCGTCCCAGATTTTTCACAAATAGGCTCACGCCTTCAAGCCATGATAAGAAAAAATGTAGTTTTCAGATGGAGCAAAGATGAAAGAGGATCATTTGAGTTGATAAAGAAAGTCATTAGTAATGACCCTTCGTTAACAACTCTTGACTTTCTCAAACCCTTTGTATTATATACTATTTCATCTAATAATTCATATGTTGTAGTTTTGACACAACTGAATGATGAAAATGTCGAGGCTCCCATCTCATTTTTCACTTCTAACTTACAAGGCACCGAATTAAATTATTCAACTGTAGAAAAGCAAGCAATTGCGGTCTTTAAAACTCTAAATAATTTCAGACCTTTTCTTCTTAAAACCCATACAAAGATAGTTGTACCCTACACTGTAGTAAGACAACTACTGATTCAAAGAGAAGTAGGGGAGAAAAGAGCTAATTGGGTAACTGTACTCCAAGAATATGATGTAGAAATTTGTCCAGCTAAAATTGTCAGGGGCCAAGGTTTTTGCAAGATGTTAACAAGAGCTTCCCAGTTGACATCAGAAGAAGATCAAGGTAATGAATTGCAAATATTAGAGGTAAGCCTCAACAATAGGCAATCACAACATGCTGATTTGAAATTTTATCTTATAAATGGATATTCCCCTATGCACCTTAATTATAAAACAAAGAGAGCTTTAAGATTAAAATCAAATTAGTATGAGCTAGTTAATGATGTATTCTTTAGAAATAATTATGATTCAGTGTTGTTAAGATGCTTAGGGAAGCCTGAAGCTGAGAAGGTCATGCAGGAATTACATGATGGACTAGTTGGTGGACATTTTGGAGGAAATACTATTGCTCATAAAATCCTGCATGCAGGATATTACTGGCCAACGATATTTAAATATGCACATGGATATGCAAGGAAGTGCAAAATAGTCAAACTACGACCAGAAGAGAAAGAAAGTTAGCATTCCCTTTACAACCAATTAACATCCAACAACCATTCAAACAATGGGGATTAGATATAATTGGTGAGATTATCCCTAACTCTTCCAAGCAACATAGGTACGTCCTTACAGCTACTGATTACTTTACTAAGTGGGTAGAAGTTGTCCCATTAAAGATAGCTAATACAGAAAACATCACAGGTTTCATTGATCAATACATAATTACCTGGTTTGGCTTACCCTCAGCTTTAATGTTTGATAATGCATCTTACTTTTCTGGAAATACAATGGTAGAATTTTCTCTTAAGCGAGGATTCAAGTTAAAATATTCAACTAATTATTATCCTAAAGGTAATGGATTAGCAGAATCAACAAACAAAAACCTCATCAGAATTATCAAAATAGCTATTGATCAAAATCGTAGGAATTGACATAAAGCATTGACATTTGCTCTATGGGCAGATAGGATAACTCAGAAAGCCTCTATTGGTTCTTCTCCTTTTGCTTTGGTTTATGGAAAATAACTTGTTTTTCCCATAAGCGTAGCAATACCATCTCTTTCCCTAGTACAATTTATCAATGAAAACCCTTCATCTTCTCTCCAAGATAGACAATTTCAAATTCTTAAACTCGAAGAAGAAAGAGAAAACGCTAAAGAAACCCACTTCCATCACCAACAAATAGTCAAAGATTCTTTTGATACAACTTCTGCCAGTAAAAAATCCCTTGAAGTAGGTGACTTAGTCCTAAAATGGGACAGGGCGCATGAGGTAAAAGGTAGGCATACCAAATTCCAAAGACTATGGCTTGGCCCTTTTCAAATTATTGAAAAAATGGGACCATCAATGTTTCTTTTACAAGACTTGTCCGATAGGAAAGATTCTTTGCCCGTCAATGGGAAAATGTTGAAAAGGTACTTTTCTTAGGAGATAACCTCTTCCAATTTTGTAATATATTTCTTTTTAGGAAAATAATGGTTAAACTAGTATTTACTTGCTTTTCAAAATAAGTCTTTGATAACATTTCTGATTTTTTGCTTTTATAAGAAAATTGGAGTTAAAAGGAACAATTAGGACATTTGAGTACTAAAATAAATTTTGTCCCTCTGGAAAAACTTGATCTTGCTTAAAAACATTTATTTAACGAAAAACTCTTATGTTTATAGGATATGAAGGTTTTGTTATCAGTCAAGAAAAGAATCTTTAACCTAGCAAGGACTTCCTACAGATTAGTAATTAAAAAAACTCTATCATTATCACCCAAGACCCTTAAAAAGGCCAATGGCCCACCCCATCTGTTAAAATTTTCTTTTTCCAGTGTAATTCTAAAATATAAAAAACTTAAAAGATAAACAGTCTCATTACGATCTTATTTACCATGTTCACAGGGAAGTAATTAAAATTGATATTACCAATACTTCATATGAAAACAGTGTAATAGCTAATGATCTTCTTGATTAGAAGACAAGGGGTCTCATCAAGAGCTAGCTTGTTAAGTTTATTTACAACGAGTGAATGGCATTGTCATAATTAGTTTACCACACCTAGACAATGACTTTTAAGGGATTACACTCAAAAGGTAAAAAATAAGGGACAAAGTCCAAGAGAGATTCAAATTCAAACAAATATAATTTTTGAAATCTGAAAATTCATACAGATGGGATAATGGATCATTGTTGATTTAAAGGTAGCCTTGTCGAGGCTATGAATGCCTTCTGGCACTGGAGGCTCTATCTGTGATAAATGAGTAAAAAACCAAAAAACTAATCTGCAGGAGGCACCTACTATATTATTTTAAACCCTAATATTGACTAATGCTAACATTTATATTTCTATCATTTCCGGTGTGAAGTAATTAAACAAATGGGCCTCAGTAAGTAATGGTAGTTCAAGAGAAATGTTGTTTACCTTATAACTCATGAAATCATTATTCTTATAACTCCAATTACTTTGAAAGTTTTTAGAAATTTCAGAAAGCTACTTAGAGATAACTGGTTCTCCCAAGTGAATTGCCAAGTGTTGTACTATGAAACAACACGCCCGCCCCCCCCCCCCCCCCATTTTTATCTAACAATTGTTAGAATTTGAGTTACAAATGGGGACCCTTTTAAATTTTTAAGCCTAGGATAATAATCCCTAAATCTAAAGAAAAACTTAGCAAAAACTTTGCAAAATGAGCTAAGGAGGAAACTTATATCCCACATCGCATATCACGCTTTTTCACATCACTATTTTATAAATCCTTTATGAAATTGTGTTCTGCAAAAAGGTCTTCCACTGCGATAACCTCATCTTGTGAGTGCACAATCACATTTTTCAATTCGCAAAAAACTTGAACATGCATTATGAAAAACATTAATGATTTGTGAAATGTGATATTGCAAATTTCGCAATCACATTTCGCCCGATATCTGATAAGAACTACATGATACCCCTTTAAAGACCACGATTTGTGATTAAGCAGGTAAAGTGTGCGGAATAATTACGTTTTAAATAATAATAACAAACAAGTTGATAGGTTATTAAATGTTTAGCAACCTGAGGGAGGATAATCATTCTCCAGGTTATGGGTAGTTATAATCAAGTATCCAATAAAAACCTTTCTCACGATCCAAAGTCATTTCATAGAGGATTTCAATCTTAATTACTTGATATCGTCTCCACTGATATTTCTTGTCTGTTTCAGACAAGCGACAAAAGACATGTCCTCAAGAAAGGTGATGCAGAAGTAAACTAATAAGACCATTGTTGAGACAGAGCATACAAAGATGGCTCCTATCTTTGTTGATATAGTCTGCGATGCAGCTAGAGGTGCAACAGCTTGGAAGTAATTTATAATAGACTAGAGGACGAGCGTCCTAAAATCACTATTACGAGATCAACAACTGGGTCAACAAAGCCTTTAGGACCTCAATGCAAGGATGCCTCCTCTTCTTTCCTTCATAGGATTGGAGCAAGAGCTGAAATCCTTACCTACAGAGTCATGATCAGATGGGTGGTTGAAAACCTTATCATCGAAGATAGGCAATTCAAGAATTCAAGGATGGAGCTCATAGGATCATTCAGGACAAAAGACTTGAAGGCTATGTATCACATACCTGACCCACAGGAAATCTACAACAACACATTTGTGGCTAACTTCACAAAAAGTAATCCAAACCCCTTCAAGTTAATTCTTACTTGGAGAATGTTAGAGAAAAAAGTCAAGTATGAAAAATTGGGTATGTATGCAATAGCCTCTTTGGAAAACCCCTACAATTATGTGGTGACAATGTTATATAGATTGTATGGACTACCAAATAACACTAAGTTTTCAATAGAATGGATTCCCTTGATAGATGCTTGTGTTAATTCCTACATCATGAATTGGCCTTCTATCATATCTGACAACTTAGCCACCTCCATTACTGAATATTGATAAAAGAAAGCCTCCACTTTAGATAACCTCCCTCCCTTCTATTTTTGTGCTTATATTATGGATGATATATGCTTTTGCATGACATTTCCAACCATGGGTTGGAAATGAACCATACGAGATCCTTACCCAATCCATGTCAATCATAAGCAAATATGGGAATCACATTATATTCCTCACTTCTACAAGATATTTCATTCTATCATGTTGCCCCTAGAGCAACTGATTTTCAATAAGAAAGCCCCTAGGTTTTCCCAAGAAGGTGCAACAGACCTACTTGTTGTAGGCAAGTATTTTATTAAGGAATGGTTCACGTACATTAGGGTTTTTCGTAGCAATGTTAATCCACATGTCCTTCCTTTATATGTTTCTGATAAGCTATTAGCAAGGGAGATTGCCTACCAAACTGTGGGAAAGAACCTGACCAAAGTTCTTAAAGATGGAAAGAAGTCATTATGGCCTACTTTCCCTATCAAATGCAACTCATTTTCTTTAGCTAATTTTGTTCATGCTACTAAGGAATCAACAAAAATAGAAGCCTATAGGCTTCATACATTGTCTGCGAGGCAATTTGATCCAAACAATGTGGCATACAATGTCACTACAAGAATAAAGCTCAAGGCATACAATCATGCAGATAATTACTTTGAGGATTTGTTGTAGTCAGTAGTTTCTTTCAAGAAAGCACTTGAATGGGAAAAGGCTAACTTGAAACCCGAATATTTTCAAATATTTCAAGAATTCAAGAATGAGAGGCTTCAGATCATCTAATGCATCTATTAAAGCCTGAAGATAAGCTTACCCCTAGTAACATTGTTGATAGCACAACCCCTAGCTCTAAAAAGGACTCTCAAGTAAATGATGAGAATATAATAGACATAGGGAAAGTTTAAGATGCAAACAATATGGCCAAATCCAGCAGGAAACAAGCTGAAAAATAGGTAATGGACACTCTGGCCACATACACAAGTTCAGAAGCCCAAGGAACTAGTTTAGAGCAGGAATGGGTTCAATTCAATTAGAAATTGCAAGTCACCCGCAAAGCTCCAAATACTCAAGAAACAAACAAATTCAAGACTTGTCCGAAAAATCATTAAGATATAGAGTCGAAGTCTATTGGTGAACAGTCTACACCTATGGATCAAGAAACGACAAAATCCCAGCATGCTGAAATCATCCGTGCTCTGCCCACGTCAGAAATTGTTCTAAAAGTGACGGAGATACCTCCACTTGACGTATTTTATAGCCCACTCCACCAATCTGTAGTCTGAAGGCAAAGGAAAAGAAGAAGGGTAGATGCAACCAAATTCTGAACTGGAGATGAGCCAATGGACATTGTTTGGAACGACATGCCTTTTAATTTGATTGCGAACTTGACTAAATTATCATAGTTCGCAGGAGCATACACGTCGTCCACTATGGATAAGGCCACTGAGGTGTCTACTCTGCTAAAGGAAAGGGAGAAAATAATTGCGCATCTCGAACAAAAGCTCAAGACATAAAAAACAAGTGCAAACAAGTAGGCAACTGAGCAGCTTGCACAATTATAGCAGGACATGGAAGTCTTGAAAATAAGCCATGAAGCCGACTTAGCAGCCAAAAATGTGCAGCTGCAGGAATTACAACAATCCTTGGACAGGTACAAGGATGTTCCCACTGCTGAGAAATTCATCAAAGAGGCTCTAGAACTAAATTCTCTTCTAGTCAAGTAGTAAGAGTATTTCTGCTAGAAGCTGTCACACATCACTCCCTATCTGATTACCAGCGACCAACTCACAGACAGAGCCATTGACCAGAGAATCGAGTTCAATGATTTAAAAATCGAGATCTCTGAATTCATTGAATGGTAGGAAAAGAAAGAAAGAAGGCCAATCTACCCGAGATTGAGGAAACTCACAAAGACATCCTCTTTGCTGATTGGGATGCTAGGATAAAACAGGCTGAGCTGGTAGTCATGAGGGAAACTAGAGTATCAAAGAGCAACATTAAGGTAGTAAATCATACCCTGTTCACTACCAGTCTCATGAAGGAGGGTAATTCAAAAGAAATTCCTGACTTAACTGCCTTGAGTAAAGACGAAAAAGAAAAAGCGGGGAAGCATATAGATGCAAATTTGAAACTGACTACAACCGACTGGGAGTCATATTGGCAGTATTTGGTCAAGCCACATAGCCAGATCATGACACGCAATTGTTCCCTCCATGTGACTCAAAGGATGTTTCCACCTCTTTCCAACGCAATCTTTATAGGACAACTCAAATCTCATTTTGGGTCACCTCCTCAAATTCAACTAATGATCGATATTTGCAATTTAAAGGACAAGCTGGAAGACAGATGTTGGCCCTCAGTTTTGGTCTATTTTTGCTTAAGGAAAATTACTTAATCCTTATATTTTCCATCCATTTTCCATCACATCCATCTCATTTTTATGTATTTTATGCATATTCAGGTGTTTAATTTTAATTTTTCAATTTCTAGAACTTTTTATGAAAATTGAGTTTCAAGTGCAATTTTGGACTGAATCGAAAATTCACGTATTAGCTATGTGGATGACATATTTGCAGGACACTTGGGCTCGAACTGGATGCATGAATGGAAAGCTTGGGAATTAGGACTAAGCTAACTCCACTTGGTTCGGCCAAAACAAGCTTTATTATGCTCAGTCAAGGCTGGTCAAACATGGCTAGTCACCCAGAAAATTCCTAGGAAATAGGGCAGTTTTGAGATTTTATGGGATTGACCATATTTCTTGGGATGCATTAGGTGAGTTCGACCTAGATAGGTGGATATGAGTAGATATGAGTGTTAGAGATAATATAGATCAGTTTGTTTCACAAAACCTCTATTTAAAGCCCAGGCTTTGATGGCTTATGAATGTAATTATGTGTAACTTTTGTATAGTTTTATGCTGAGACACTTTGGAGTTTGAAGCTAACTTAAAGAACCTATTTCATTTCAATTTGTTGTTCATTCTTGGTTGATTTACTGAAGTTGTTGTAGCTGAGATTTCTTCAAGTGTGCATGGCAACGGTGGAGGGCCCCCACACCAAGCTAAGTGCACTTCTTGGTTCAATTTTCATAGTTTTCATAGATTAGTTCTTGTTTCAAATGTATTTAGATGTGTGATGATTGTTGAATGAATCTTGGTTTAATTCTAATCTACATATGAAGGGACACATATGAATTTAAGTTAAATTCCCTTTCTATTTGATCTTGAACTAAAACTGAATCTCATTCTCCATTTCTTATTTGAAGTTATTTCTGCATTTCTGGTTTGAAGCAATGGTGATTGTGATATAGTAGGATTGTGAAGAAGAACAATCTTCACCTCCTTAGTTAGGAGCCTCTTCTTTTACATCTTCTGCATCATAAACCATTGTTAATTAGTGCTCTTAGATGTATCTTCATGAAAGTAGTATTGTAGGGGAAGGAGAACCTAGTTCTCCTAAGTTAGGAACCTCTTCCCTTATATATTACATAAATGAATTAGAAATTGTTAAAATAGGTTTATATTTGTAATATGTACTTTTTTAATCTTCAAATTTTATCTTCAAAACTTGATTATATCTGATGTCCATATACTGTGGATTTGCCTCCAAGGTTTACAAATCCAGATTGATAATTAAATACTTGTGTTAATTTATGTTAATAAATTAGCCCTACATTTTGGCGCCATTTCCGGGGAGGCAATTATCAGCATAGTCAAATAGAAGATAAAAAAAAAAACACTAAAATTTAGCTGGTATACATTTTTCTTAGTTATGTTTCTTTATGCCTAGAAATAGAGATCCTAAAATTAGGTTTCCAAAACAATACGCCCCAACAAAAACATAAAATCAAAAAAATAACTACCAAATCCATTTGCAAGACAAGATCTAAAAAATGATGTTAAAGAATAGGCTACAACACTACTCCATTCTTCAACATTCTTTCTCATCAAATCTTTATGATC
The DNA here is from genome assembly GCA_000404065.3 of Pinus taeda. Classification (NCBI taxonomy): domain Eukaryota; kingdom Viridiplantae; phylum Streptophyta; class Pinopsida; order Pinales; family Pinaceae; genus Pinus; species Pinus taeda. Next base: position 30,331 of record APFE030449088.1, on the reverse strand, counting down.
AAATAAATTTTCATGTCCAAATATTCATTAAAGAATATTTTTCAAATTTGGATATGAGTTTACTTATGATCTTGTTACGAAAATGGATGCACTGGAAATTCTCTTATACTTGAGAGAATGAATTATTTTTCTAAAATAGAATAGGATATAATAGAATAAATAAACAACTAGAATGAATTCACAATAAGACTTCCATAATAAATTTGTTTCAAACTATTTCTTCAAATCATTGTTCAATATTCATTTGAAAGACTACATGGAAAAATGCAGCAAGAGCAATCCTATTTTGGGTAACCATATAGGATCATTCTGAAATCATGATTTTTTTTTACATATCTCTTGAAATCTAGTTTTGGAATCCATTTTGAAGTTTTCAATTTATATCACAAATAAAAATGTGATCAAAATCAAAACTAGGCCTCAAGTGAAATGTTGAGGAGAGAGTTAGTACAACCTATATTTGAAGTGTCTACTAGAAACATTTTTATTTGAAACTCATCGGGAAGATAGCCCTTGGAATCTAGTTTCCAAATCAATTTGAATCACTTCAATCAGATATCATATGAAAAAGTTATTCTTGCCATACTAACTGCTTGTCGAAAACTCTGCATGGCGACAATTCTAGGTCTTAACTCTTCATTGGCATATTTGACATACAAAATCATCTTATTTTCAAATATTGTTTATATGGGAGATACAAATTCAAGTCTAGTTTAAGAAACAATTTTAATAATCACATTTGGAGGTGAAATGAAAAGGTGATGCCACATTTAGTGACTGCATGCCTTCAAAATAGTATAGTAAAACTCTGCCTCCTAGGTCTGTTCATCACCAATTTTTTGATATCACTCCTAAGAATTTTTAAAACCTATTTCTACTTAAAAGCAAAATATGAATCTATTTTAATCTCCAAGTGGAATCATATTGATCGGATATTTATCGAAAATGTTACGCTTCAAATAGTGACTGTTGGTCTAGTTGAAAATTAACAAGCAGCTCTATCAAACATGGCACTCCTTATAATTTTTACCATATCATTTTAAATAATTTTGAAAATCTATTTATCCAGGAGGTAGACATATGAATTCACTTGAACTTGGCTTTTGAATCACTCTAATTGGATATAAAACAAATATTTTGTAAACAAACTACTGCTAGGAGGTCTGAGTTGGCCACCATTCCTCAAAGGGGTAAATAAATGCATTATGTTTGTCTATCATATTTAGACTTGTTTTCTAAGAGATGATTGTAATGATTTACATATATATTGGAAGAAGAGAGACTTTACACCTCTCTTACTCCATCATCTAATGTTGTATTGCGGGAAAGTGCTATGTTTTTGTAGGTCATAGGAAGAATGAAGGAGTGAACTCCATGAATGAAGTAATTTTCAAAGTCAAATTCATATTCTAAAATGTGAATACAAATGTTCAAGTCAAAGAAAAGTGAAAATTCACTTGATATTGAGTTAATTCAATGAAACTCAAACTCTTTAAGCTTGCTCTTAGATGCTGACCACCAACATCAACAAACCCTACAACATGATCGAGATCAAGGCAAAAATACAAGAAGTTAATCATCGGAAGAAGCAGTCAAGTTTAGTACCATGTCAAGTCACATCAATCTCCAAAGAGGTCTTTCATAAGCCATATTTTTCATGATTTCATCCATCATCCATATTTATCAGCCATGTTAAACTCCACGACCATGCACGTTGAAGTCTAGACTTATTATCTATCCATTTACTACTATCTCATGACTTCAATGTAACCTATTTTCATAAGCTTTTCATACTTCCCTACTCCATTACACCCCACTTGCATCCAGAAAGTAAAAAACTAAAAAAATATATAGAAAAATATAAAAAATAATAAAGGAGTTTGGTTGTGAAAATCCACGAAAGTGGCACAATACAAATTCGAATTCATATCGGAAAACCAACTTATTTGGCCAATATGAATTCTCTATTTTGTTTACCATTTCTTCAGTTTGAGTTTGCAAGAATCATCTTCCAAAATAAACAATACTTGAGGACAATTCTTCCCATCAGCAAGGGGGGAGGTCGCAAAAGAAACTTAATTGTGCAGGTGAATTGATGACGAAGCTTGCGTTGTTGGTAGTTGGGACCTGAAATCTTTTTGAAATCAATAGCAATTGGGACTTGAAATGTTAGCAAAAACATGTATATAGTGCATAAAAATGTACATGAGAGAAGGGACCTGAGTTATTATGAACCAATTGCAGAGGGACCTGAACGACATCAACAATCAATAGACCAGAATCAATGAAGAATGTAGAATAGGAAGCATAAATAAGCTCTATGTTTCTCTCTATCTACGATATTCGAACAAGACGACTTCATCCAATATTGTTAAGGAACAACAACATTCATCCGATACTATCAGGGAAGTACAAGTATAGTAAGTGCACAGTTTTGCTCTTGTAAATTCAAATTTTTGTAGAAATTTTTAGACTTTTTAAAAATTGAGTTAATACCTGAATGCATTCATTACATTTTCCTCATCCTATACTGGCACGCCTGTTATACCTAATCCTATCCTACATTTATCCTATACCTAATTTCTATATTTAATTTCTATATTCCATATTCATTCCATAACATTAACATTCCATAACCCTAAGTATTTTTCCATAAAGCAAAAGAGATCAAAATGAGGATTTAACAAGTCGAAACCTACACCATAAATAAAACATTAGTATTATGGGAAATAATTTTAAACATGACCTAAATGGTCATTTTAAAATTAAAGAGATATATTGTAAAACATAAAGGATATGCACACTTTGAAATATATTTCAAGAAAATACAAAGTTGAAGTGATTAATGTATTAAACATATCATAGTGCATGAGACGCAATATGATACGATGGTGTAAGGCTATTATAGCACGATCGCTAGTAATACAATGAAAACCCAATGAAAAAAAATGATGAATGAATATCTGGCAAACGTGGAAGACAAGATAATAAATCATGCAATCGATGTAGCAACAAAGTAATAAATATGACAGTCAAAGGTTCTATGCATGATATCTGGTCAAATTACAACAGCGTCAACATCACGGTCAAATTTTCAAAGGATAAGTCTGTAGTTTTGCAACTTAGAGAAGTATGCAGTTTCAAACCCCGTGAGCTGTAGAAAAAACGTTGGAGATGTAGTAAGACATTCCTGGCCGTGAAAAAGATTATTCTGAGCTAAAGCAAAACTCTAGCTTAATGTAGAGCTTTTGTGAGGCCACAGAAAATAACATAGAGCTACAGCTATGCAGAGCTCTCTCAGCTATTGAAGCCATAAAAAAGGCCTGGAACTATAATTGAATAAGAAAGAGCAGCGTAAGAAATAGGAGAAGACGTTGTGGAAAAATAGGAAGGATAGGGATCAGTTTTAACATGAGTTGAAGACCGAAATTTTTGTTTGCTGAGTGGATTAAAGCACTCCAACAAACTCCAAGAATTACGCAGGAGAGGCACGTAAGGATTGATTCTAGATTTTTACTAGTGTTGAGCAGTTTTTATGGTTAGTAAATGTCGAGATAGTTTTGATAAGTGTCATAAAACTCTTGTTAGAAAATCAGGTCTTTGCCACCATTGAGCCTGAGTGTGCCATCATTTAACCCAACTGGTTTCCACCTGTGAGAAAAGTGAATCCTCGATAAGATTAAAGAGGAGTTCTAATTGAATTTCCATTGCATTGACATAGGAGAAACAAATCATTAACTCAGAGTCATCATAAGGCCACTCCAAGATCAGGTATATTCATTAAGCCTAGGAATTTCTCCACGTAAATTTGATTGATCGAAAAGTGAGCATATTTTTTATACATAGTGATCATATTTTTGTAAATAATCTTATACACAGTGAATGCATTTGAAACGATCTTCGAAGAAGAAGGATAGAGTATGAATTCATGAGCATTGTTAAGATGATTCTTATTATCTTTTACACAGTGAATTTTTTAAAAGGGCCAAAGAACTCATTTTTCTTTCAAAAAAGAGGAAAACAACCATTTTCCAGAAATTTCTTCAAGTTTTCTTGCATTAAATTAAAGACCAGGTATCCTAAATGATTTCCTTGTGCATATTTATCAACTGTTTGCATATGAAAATGTAGTAAACTTCAATTGTATACAGAGTACACAGTTTTGCTGAAACGGAGAGAGTTTTCATGAGGGTAAAGCACGATTTCGCAAAACAGTGAAAGATTTTATTTTGACAGTGGAGATACTTTTATAATCTTTCAGTAGTCAGAATTTTTCTTCACTCAGATTTACAAACAGAGAATTCTACATCAGAGACAAAGGAGTTTTTTTTAATTTTGATGAAACAGAGGATTGAATATAAGAAGTAGATTAATAAAAACATGTTTATTATGTTTTTATAATCTTTTTGTATCAAAATTTTGTGTTTGCAGAAGCAGTAAGTTCATATTTTTGAGGATTGGTTTCATCTCTTTGTCAAGGGCATCAGAAAAGAGGTAAGTAGGATATCGGAGACGCATTTGAAGAGAAAAATTGATTTCAAATTGAATGATCATTCAATATCAGAAATGCATTTCAATTTTAAGAAGCTACTATTTTTCATTTCTTTTTCTGAATAAAATAAAATGAATTTTGAATGAGCCTAATTAGGCTCAACGTGGGCAGTTTTTTCAAATTCATTTCTATTTGGGATATTGTTATGGTTCTTTCAACCCCTATTTTGAAGATTGTGTGGGTAAAACAATGGCTAAATTGAAAGTGAATGCCTAGACATAAAACAAATTGCCTCTTTTAGTGAGATGTAAGAGCAACCGGATATTGGATCCTTTGAGTAAAATTGTTGGTATTGCTAATTTGAGAGGGACATGAATCCTGTGTCAGAATGTATTGCAAAATTCAAGCTTTATTTGTTGTCTTTTTTGAAGCTGCTAATCCAGAATGACTTATTGGTGTTTTATCGTCAAAGGAGGAATAATGTAAAGTTTTTGAATTTTTATGTTAATGGTGAAACCTCATATCACATCGGAGACATTCTTGTTCCCATAACTCCAGAATACATAGCCCAAGCCATAATTTTTCCACTGGTAGGTAAAGAATGTCATCTACAAGAAAAGAGAAGAAGTACATGAAAGCATAGATATCCTTTTACAGGTAGCTCAAGAGAAAGCTTCATCTTCAAGGGATAGAGCCACAAGTACATCAACATATTAGTCAGCATAGAGAAGTAAAAGGTCAAAAGGAAGAAGTAAGCATGAGGACATGCTTGAAGATCAACAAGGGGGGGATGTTGGCTCTCTGTTTTGGTCTATTTTTCTTAAGGAAACTTACTTGATCCTTATATTTTCCATATATTTTCCATCACATCCATCTCATTTTGATTTATTTTATGCATATTCATGTGTTTAATTTTAATTTTTCAATTTCTAGAAGTTTTTATGAAAATTGAGTGTTAAGTGCAATTTTGGACTGAATTAGAAATTCCCGTAATAGCTATGTGGATGACATATTTGCAGGACACTTCGGCTCGAGATGGATGCATGAATGGAAAGCTTGGGAAATAGGACTAAGCTAACTCCACTTGGTTTGGAAAAAACAAGCTTTTATTAGACCCAGTCAAGGCTGGTCAAACATGGCTAGTCACCCAGAAAATCCCTGGGAAATAGGGTAGTTTTGAGATTTTATGGGATTGACCATATTTCTTGGGATGAATTGGATGAGTTCAACCTAGATAGGTGGGTATGATTAGATATGAGTGTTAGAGATAATATAGATCAGTTTGTTTCACAAAACCTCTATGTAAAGCCCAGACTTTGATGGCTTATGAATGTAATTTATGTGTAACTTTTGTATAGTTTTATTTTGAGACACTTTGGAGTTTGAAGCTAATTTAAGGAACTTGTTTCATTTAAATTTTTTGTTCATGCTTGTTTGATTTATTGAAGTTGTTGTAGCTTAGATTTCTTCAAGTGTGCGAGGCAAGGGTGGAGGGACCCCACACAAGCTAAGTGCACTTCTTGGTTCAATTTTCATAGTTTTCATAGATTAGTTCTTGTTTCAAATGTATTTAGATGTGTGATGATTGTTGAATGCATATTGGTTTAATTCTAATCTACATATGAAGGGACACATAGGAATTTAAGTTAAATTCCCCTTCTATTTCATCTTGAACTAAAACTAAATCTCATTCTCCATTTCTTATTTGAAGTTATTTCTGCATTTCTGGTTTGAAGAAATGGTGATTGTGATATAGTAGGATTGTGAGGAAGGACAATCTGGACCTCCTTATTTAGGAGCCTCTTCTTTTACATCTTCTGCATCATAAACCATTGTTAGTTAGTGCTCTTAGATGTATCTTCATGAAAGTCGTATTGTAGGGGAAGGACAACCTAGTTCTCCTAGGTTAGGAACCGCTTCCCTTATATATTACATAAATGAATTAGAAATTGTTAAAATAGGTTTATATTTGTAATATGTACTTCTTTAAATCTTCAAATTTTATCTTCTAAACTTGATTATATCATATGTCCATATATTGTGGATTTTCCTCCAAGTTTTACAAACCCGGATTGATAATTAAATACTTGTGTTAATTTATGTTAATAAATTAGCCCAACAAGAGCAAGTCATTCTCTTAGTTCTGTTTAGTTGATCTTGGTTTACTTTTGGAGTTAGTTACCTATGAATGAGGAAGGTTGTTTGAAACCTCCTCAAATTTTGTATAATCTATTTTTGCGTACTTCGTTAGAATAATATTTATACCCTTCTCATGCATTTAGAGAAGGGTCTAAAATTTTATCAAAAGCATTTGCAAAGAATGAACTATTGTAAGTTTGTGAATGCTCTGGTGAAATGATGGAACATGATCTTTTCTTTTAGATATCAGACTACTTTCCTTTGTTGATGCACTTCTGTATTCTTGGGAGATAATTTGATTTGAAGGAAGAATTTGGTCTATGTCAGTGGTCAAATGAGCAAGACTTTGTACATATGGTACTATTATCGTGTATGCATAATTTTGTTAACATGTAATTAGTGGAAAAACTTTCTTTTCATGAATTAAATGTGCGATTTATTGTTTCTGTGAAGCATTAATTGAACTTCTATATTGATTCCATAATTGAGGTTTTAATTTTCATATTTAACTCATTAGACATGCGATATATTTTATAAATTCCTTTGACTAGCTATTTAGTCAAAGGAATTATCTTTTACATTATCATCTCCATTTAATTGTGTTCAATCTTTATTATCACATGTTAAAAGGATATCTTTGTAGATTGCATACCATGCAAGAACACCTAGGTTTATATTAGAATAAGTTAAGTTAGATAAATTGCATCATAGAATAAATCACTTAGATTATCATTATTCTATGGCAAAAGATTCATAAACCACCCACTCTCATCTTAAAACCCACATTGGGAAACTGGTCCCATTATCCCTATTCGGAGCCAGCACTTCAAATGGAAAAGGAGCTCTCTTAAGGTCTGGACTGGGTGCTTATCCCCCATGTTTCAACATTAGAATTCTAAAGCTACAACACACCTATAAGAGGAAATTGGATGACCTTACGAGTGTTTAACAATGCATTTCCACAAGAGCACGAGGGACTTTGAATATTGTATAGATGCAATATTCCCACTGAAAACATCCTCATTATTCTGACATGTTAATATAGAGGAAATTTTCCTGTGTGCCTATTTGTGTATGTGTTGAGTAAATATTCTTTGTATATCATTACTTGAAGTTAATAATAGTATTTGAAGATTAATTGTAGAATCACCATGTTTCTATCTGAATGTATATAAATGGTTGTGTATTTAAATAAGCATTTGTGGGTAAGGGTCAAGGGTCATGGTTTTAATAAAGAAAGTTAGCTCCTGGCAGATATAGCATGAAATCAAGAGAGAAAGAAGACCTGAGTGTTTGACTAGTTATGAGCTAGGAAGGCTAAGAGTTAGTGAAGGTATCGGTAATATGTGGATATACATAATGAGGGGAATCTGTAAATAAACTCAAATATGGAATTGGAAGGAGCATAAGGAATTAGTTGGATCCCCTATGTATGTCAACAAGAAAGAGGTATGCATTTTGTGCCTCTCGGAGAAGGCTGAGTATTGATCCCATTAGAGTAAGGCTAGGAGTATTTCCATTAAATTGTGGCCAAAGAATCTTGCAACTAAATAATATTTAGCATAAAAGAGGAACATCCAAGTCGGGGAAACCATGGGTCAGAAGTCAGGACCTGGAAGAGTAGTGTAAAAGATAAATTGTCCGACCCGAACCTAGGTTTAGACCCTGACGTTGATTCAGGGTTAGACCCGTTTGATCTTGGATGGGCCTTGAGTTTGCTTGGTGTGTAGCATTTAGTGATGAACCCTAACCCTGATTGGAGCTAACTTCTCAAACAAGTTAGAGCCCAATAGAGTAGGGAAAATTTCCACCAAGATCTAGGAACTGCATGTAAATTAAAGTGTTGCAAGATTGGACGATTGGTTAGAGGGCCATCTTGATAGTAGCAGCTAAGTACATGAAACAATGGTAGTAACCATGAAATAAATCCATGTTAAGAGAAGTTAAAGACATGGGTTTAACTATGAGTTTTAAATTTGTTCCGTCTAAAACAAATAGGCCAATCAAGTGATTAGGCAGGGACAAACTTGGCACATTAAAATGGTATCGATGAATTCCATGGTAACTTCTGATGTTGTGTCAAAGTGGTATTAGATTTCAGAAGATATTTGGGCTTTAAGACATAAATATGAATTGCAAATAGTAAGAGAAAGAAGAATCTGGAAAAGAAGGTAGGTGTTGATGTTTCAAAATGAGATGCTCTAGACACCAACACTTCCAACCTCTCAGCAGCTTGCGAGAGCTAACATGAGAAGTCGCCCCATTTCTTTGAGTCGTGTGATCAACGTAGGGTCAACATCAAGACTAATGCAACCCAACTTGTCACTAATGAATAGAGAGTCACTATTTCTAAGGAAGAGTCCTGGAGCAATTATCGCGTTTGCAAAATAAAAAAGCCTCACTAAGCTAACCCTAACCTTAAATTCAAAGTTATATACAAAATAACGAGCTACTTAGTTCTAAGGGTTTAGACCTTGGGAACTATAGGGCATAATCTTCTTAACCTCAAAAGGATTGCGAGCTAGTAAGAAATTAGGCTAAAAGGCCTAAAATACTGTAGAGCATGGGCTATTGTAACTTATTAATTAAAGAAATGAAATTGGTCACAATTAGTTAACCGCTTTGTTAATATAATTTTAGTGAACAAATTAATTTATTGGGGTTTGAAACCATAACCTTCAACTTGTACAACTAATGACTTTACCATTAAACCATGTACTTAACTTGTAAAATTAGCCATTTAATTATGAACTTAAATGGTTGTATCTGTGTTGTTTGAATAAGAATAAGAAATCTTATTAAGTGAATAAAGTTTACAATTAGGTGCATATTGCCAAGTTTCTTACTAATAGTGGTGAGACAACCGTTAATAATAAGATCAATTATAGCCAAATCCAATCTTAAATTGATATGCTAAGAATTTATTGCATAAGGTTATGAGTCATAAGTGAGTGCTAATGATTGCCTTTTTTTATTATATTAATTTTTATATATTTTATAAATTATGTGATTTTTATTTTTATAATTTTAAAGATAAACAAAAATTAAAAAGAAACAAGTGAAAAAGTAAAAAGTTAGATGAATTGACAAAAATTAAAATAAAAAGAAAAGTAGGTTAAGATTAGAACAACTAAAACCTAAATAAAGATTAAAAGTATCGGGACCATAAAACTAAAAGCTAAAAATTGAATTTAAAGAAGTAATGAAAATAAACATTCATGTTAAAAACTTTTTAATAAAAGGAACCAAAGATAAATGAAAGTAAACATTGTGAAGAAGTGCAATGTTGCAGAACATGGGGAATTAGGACTAGTAAATGAGCATTTTGTTATTGTTTTAATATGTGAATACAACTCTGCATAAAATGGTTGATAAAATATGAAGGAGCTGAAAAGATCCCTTTCAAATAGATTAATGGTATAATGAGATCATAATTTACTCTTTCACTCAGCCTTTAACCTATAGTCCTTTTCCTTCGGCCCCTTGAATTATCCTAGGAAGAAGTTATTCTTGCAGCATGTAGGTATATGGAAAGTGGGAATCCCTCCCACTTTTTATTGTATAATTTTCTGCCTTGCAAACGAATAGTCTCAATTGTTGAATGGAAATTGGCTCAATCGTGGGATGAATATTAGACAATTGTATTAGTTCCTTTAGCTTGGAAACTGTGTCCAATCTTTTAATCTTCTATTTGTTGAAACTTCATGATTATACATGTCAATATGACTCTTGTAAATATATTTGTTAATCCATTCACTTCCAATAACTTCTTCTTTTTACCACCAATTCACATTCACTCTTTTTTTTCTTTCTTTCGATTCATCTTTGTAATATAATCAAAGGTATCAAAATTGGCGATGACTTTTTACCATTCATCCAAATTTAATTTAAATTCTAGGTTATAGGAGAAATTGACTTTGTCTTCTGTAAATAATTTAAAAAAAAATAATATTATCCAATAAAACTCACATTGTATTTATTACTGAATATTCTTGTATCTTACCATCCTTCCGGGTCTTTAATACATACCCCAAGTCATCATGTATTTAGTTTCCATTTAAAAAAAACACATATGAATATTTTAAGATAATCATTTCTAAGATACTCATTTGAAAAACATGAGTTTCCACCAGCCCTATAGCTTTTCACGTTAGGCTTTTTTTACTGTAAAGAAGAAAAATGTTATATGAAGAAATTATTGTCTTTTAACATCGACTACATCTATTCAATTTTTTTTTACTTACTAGTATAACCAATTCTCTTCAATTGCTTTTTTCCTTACTAGTATAACTAGTTCTCTTCCATTATCTCAAGTATTCAAAGCAAGGATGCATGAGTTATTCACCCTGGAACTTATTGGGAAGGCTCTTTCTTTGTCATTTGATTATCGAATTCATTGGAAAATTTTGAATAACTATACAAATACATAATGAAATCTCATGTGTGCCTGTAATGATATAGTGGTTGTGAGGAATTTCACACAATTCTACCAAATTTTCATAATCGAATGCAACAATTCATTAATCAAAATAAAGCTTTGAAGCTAATTTTTTATATCTTATTTGCAAAATTTTAATGAGCCATGTACATAAAATTTTAGGACAAGCAACCCTAGATCATGCATATTTATATGTGCATTTCAATAGAAAAATTTTTGAGGAAAATTACCCTGCACAAAATATGGGAGGTTGCAATGCATCATTTATATGCAATGTTCCATGCCTTTGTAGTTTTATGATGTTGAGCCACTTTTGGTGGAGTGTATGAGCCTTCAACTTTGGAGCTTGCACAAATATATGAATGTGTGGACCCTTTGAGTGCACATAGTTGTAATTAAAAAAAAAAAAAGGCACTTATATCATTTATCCCACGTGAATGGTTGGGAGGGATCATATATTGCACATATATGGTTGGAGATATCATTATAACTTGAAATTAAGTGCTTCTCTTGTGGTTTGTAGGTCTCAGATGCAAGAGCATCTGATTCAGAGAAAAAGAATCTTCTGATTTATTCCACAAAATAAAATAAAAAATCTACAGGCAAGGAGTGGGATCCTTTGCCTGTTGTTTCTATGTCATTTTAGTTAAAATTAGGAACTAGATAAGGAATAAAAAAATGCCATCTTTTCTATATAGGCTTAGAATAAAGCATGCTAGATTAGTTGTAAAAAAAAAACAAAGAAAGAGCTCTAATTTACTATGTATAGCTACTTTTTTTTTTATGTATGACTACTTTTGTAATAAGGCAGCTATTGAGAAAAAAAAGAAAGATAGTGACTTGGCTGCCAAGGAATCAGGAGGGCGAGAGTAAGAATTTGAGGAAGAACTTCTCTGAGGAGGACTCCAGAGTTAGTTACGCATTGTATGTGAGAAGTCTTGAATTGGTTGAATAGAATCCACCTATCTCCTCAATTAAAAATAAAACAGGATTTTGAGTTAATTGGCATGTATTTCTGTGTATGGGCGAAGAATTGACTGTGTAATTTTATGCGATTAAAAAGACTGCGTATAATGGTATCACATCCCAGTTCTATGCTTATTTATATAGACAATGAATTTATTTATTAAACGTTTTGAATTAATTCTATAACTGTCTATTCCTGTGAATGCATTGAAACCGTGAGTTGGACTGTGCATATAAGTTGCTGGCCACGCGCACGGAAATAAGGTTCAGGCTCTGTCTATTATTTTAATTGTTGTACGCACAAGTAATAAGCTTCAGGACAATCCAGTTCGTGGAGCAATCTTGTGGTTTGTAAAAACTGTTGCGCGCATATCAAGTGTATCATATGGATTATATGGCTATAGCCTAATTTAAGCCTTCCATTCAATTGCTATGTGTGTAGTTTACATTGATATCACTCATACAAAGTTGCAGTTGTGTTATGAGTTTTAATTTATAATTGTTGTGCGCCTATATATGTATATATGTTGTGTGAGTGTGGTAGCAAAGACATAGCTTTTCACGTAGAGGAATTTAATCCCAATCTGAAAAGGAAAGGTTTGTGAATTTTACACAAGAAGGAAATTGTTAATTCAATGACAGATGATCACGAAGACCTGACAAGGGAGAGAGAGGTAGATATAGAAGATATTTCAATCAAGTTAGGGAGACTGTCATTAGAGCCGGCAAGCAGTCCATCATTAGTGGTATCAAAGACATCAACTGGCATTGAATTAAATCTCAGGAGCAAGAGAAGTATGACTTTCAGGGTTGGAAGAGGACGAGGATGTGGTGGAAGAGGACGGCCTGCTGCGAATGTCGAATTGATGGAAAACATAGAAGAGTTGCGAGCTATATTGGATGTGTTAACCTCAGACAGGAACATAGATGATGGAGATGTGAGTGAGCCCGAAGTTGAAGCTACAGAGGAGGAAGCTGTAGAGGTTACTCCTGAGATGAGGTTCTTCCAGTCAGTGTTGAAATCCACAGCCAGTCCTTGGAATCAATTAGTGTCGATCTACCAAGGAGGACTGAATCCAGAAGAATTAATCGACTGGATTAATAGCATGGAAAAATTCTTCGATTATGAAGAAACAAAAGATGAGAAGAAGGTAAAGTTTGTTGTCACAAAACTAAAAGGCCATGCAGCACTCTGGTGGGATGGTGTGCAGGCGGAAAGGAGGAGACTAGGTAAGCAGCCAATCAAGAATTGGAGCAGGATGGTAGCAAAGCTAAAAGGTAAATTTTTGCCTAGTAACTATCAACAGAGATTGTTTAGACAAATGCAAAATCTTAGACAGAGAGCTTTGACGGTAAAAGAGTATACATAAGAGTTCTATAAGGTGAGTATAAGAGCTGGAGAAGCCCAAGACACAGATGAAGAAGTGGCTAGATATATGAATGGCGTCAAAATGGACATTCAGGATGAAATAAGTTTACTATCTCCAAAAACAGTAGAGGAAGCCTATCAGATAGCACTGAAGGCTGAAGAAAAACTCATGAGGAAGCAGTCTACCAGAGGGAGAGGGACTTTCAAAGGGAAAGGAAGTCAAGGTGGTAGAGGAAGGACTACAACACCTAAAGATGGAGCTAGCAGTAGCTCAACCCCGCATGCACCCATAGGAGGTGATGCAAGAGGCAGAGGGAGTTTTTCCAGAGGAAGAGGAGGTAGAGGAAGAGGCAGAGAAATAAGATGTTACAGATGTAACAAACCGGGACACAGAGCTTTTGAGTGCCCAGAGAATGCAGAAATAAGGTAGAGAAATGTAGTTGTTGCTCCAGCTGAGGGAGAGGCACCAATGACAGCAGTACCAGAAGAAGAAAAGACACCAGAGAGAGGAGAATCTCTGGTACTTAATAAAGTCTTGCTTAAACCAGCAAAGGAGGTGGTTGAACCGCTACAAAGGAAAACTTTATTCAGGATAGTATGCAAAGTTCAAGGGAAATGTTGCCAGATGATCATTGATAGTGGAAGCACTGATAATTTGGTTTCTACAGAATTAGTAGAGAAATTGAAGCTGAAGACAATGAGGCACCCAACACCGTATAAAGTGTCATGGTTGCAAAAGGGACATCAACTGCTGGTAAGTGAACAGTGTGAATTGGAATTTCAAGTGGGCAAGTATAAAGATAAAATTGTTTGTGATGTGATGCCTATGGACGTGTGTCACATATTGCTGGGAAGGCCTTGGCAATATGACAGAGGAACCATGCATGATGGAAAAAGAAACACCTACAAGTTTGAGAAATATGGTGTTAATCATACATTACTGCCTCTACAAGAAGAATATGGACCGGGACAGAAGACAGATCCAAAAACTCTGCTACTTGGAGGAAAGGAGTATTTGAAGCAGATGGAAGAAAATGATGTAAATTATGCTGTAATTTGCAAGCCCAAGGTAATCATGACTTCCACCAAAGTTTCTGATTTACCTATTGAAATTCAAGAAATGTTGGAGAAATATTATGATATTATTGTTGATGATTTTCCTAATGAATTACCACCCATTCGAAGAATTAGTCATCATATAGATTTAATTCCTTGAGAAATCTTGCCTAACAAAGCAGCATATAGAATGACTCCTGCAGAAAATGAAGAAGTTAAGAAACAGGTGCAAGAATTTCTTGACAAGGGGTTAATCAAAGAAAGCTTGAGTCCTTGTGCGGTGCCAACAGTGCTGACCCCAAAGAAAGATGGAGGCTGGAGAATGTCTACAGATTCAAGAGCCATTAATAAGATCACAATCAGGTACAGATTTTCGCTACCCATAATTGAAGACTTAATGGATTGCTTGTCTATCGCAAATTATTTTTCCAAATTAGATCTTAAAAGCGGGTATCATCAAATAAGGATAAGAGAAGGGGATGAGTGGAAAACCGCTTTTAAGATCAATGAAGGATTATATGAATGGAGAGTGATGCCTTTTGGGTTGTCTAATGCACCAAGTACATTCATGAGGCTTATGAATGAAGTTCTTAAAGAATTCATCGGTAAATTTGCAATAGTATATCTAGATGATATATTAGTCTATAGCAGGTCTAAGGAGGAGCACTTGAGGCATTTAAATTATGTCCTGCAAAAGCTACAGCAAGAAAAAATATTGTTGAACCTGAAGAAATGTTTATTCATGAAAGAGGAGTTGGTGTACTTGGGATTTGTGATTTCAGCTGAAGGATTAAAGATGGATCCAGAAAAGATCAAAGCAATTGTGGAGTGGCCTTCACCCAAAAGTGCTTTTGAGGTAAGGATTTTTCATGGTCTTGCTAGTTTTTACAGAAAATTCTTTAAGAATTTTAGTAAGATTAATGCACCTATTATTGAGACCATAAAAAAAGATAAACAACCATTTAAGTGGACTGTTGAAGCAGAGAGAAATTTTCAGCTGTTAAAGAAGAAAATAATTGAAAAGCCTGTTTTGGTTCTTCCTGATTTTAACAAAACCTTTCAAGTTAAGTGTGATGCCAGCGCAGAAGCAATTGGACGAGTTTTGAGCCAAGAAGATAGGCCGATAGCTTATTTCAGTGAAAAGCTAAATGATGCAAAAAGGAAATATTCTTCTTATGATAAAGAGTTTTATGCAGTTGTGCAGGCATTAAGGAAGTGGCGACATTATTTGATGTCAAAAGAATTTATTCTCTATTCAGATAACCATGCATTGCAGTTTATCATGCAGCAACCAAAGCTTAGCCAGAGACATGCTAAATCGGTAGAATATCTTCAAAGCTTTCATTTTGTGTTGAAGCATATAACTGGATAGTCAAACAAAGTTGCAGATGCCTTAAGTAGAAGGAACGTTTTGTTGCAAGAAAGTCAAATCCAAGTGGTGGGTTTTGATTTTCTTGAGTTATATGAAAATGATTCAGATTTTAAAGAGGCATTTGAAGCTTGCAGGAATCCGGCTTTGGCAGATAGGAGCAAGTGGTTGGATTATTTTCTACAGGATGGTTTGTTGTTCAAGAAAAATCAGCTGTGCATACCAGTCTGTTTGATGAGGGAAAATTTAATTAAAGAAAAGCATAGTGGAGGACTTGCAGGACATTTTGGTACAGAGAAGACTTTGGAGCAACTCAACAGGTTTTATTTCTGGCCAAGAATGAAATCTGAGGTAGAGAAGTATGTAAGAAATTGTAAGGTCTGCCAGTATGCAAAAGGAAGAAGCCAGAATACCGGATTATATATTCCATTGCCCATTCCAGATAGGCCGTGGGATATGATAAGCATGGATTTTGTGTTGGGATTGCCAAAAACGCAAAGACAGTATGATTCAATCTTTGTTGTAGTAGATATATTTTCAAAAATGGCACACTTTATTCCCTGTTATAAAACTAGTGATGCTTCTCACATTGCTAACTTGGTTTTTTAAAGAAATTGTAAGATTGCATGGATTGCCCAAAAGCATTGTTTCAGACAGGGATTCAAAGTTCGTGGGACATTTCTGGAGAACATTATGGAAGAAGTTGGGAACTAAATTAAGTTTCAGCTCAGTCTATCATCCTCAGGCTGATGGACAGACTGAAGTTGTGAACAGAAGTTTAGGCAATCTTTTGAGGAGCCTTACTGCAAAGCATCCAAAACAATGGGATCAAGTATTGCCACAAGTTGAGTATGCATATAATGATTCACCAAATAAGAGTACAGGACAAAGTCCATTCCATATTGTTTATGGAATGCATCCTAGAGGAATATCTAAACTAAGAAATTTGGGGAAAGAAGAAATGAGGAGTGCAGAAGGTGAAGACTTTGCTTCCAGAATGCAATCAATACATGAACAGGTGAAACAACAGCTACAAGATAGCAACATCAAGTACAAAACCAGAGCAGACATGAAGAGAAGAGAAGTGAATTTTGAATTTGGAGACTTGGTTTTAGCACATCTCAGGAAGGAAAGATTTCCAAAAGGTGAATATAATAAGTTAAAATCTAAGAAAATTGGACCATGCAAGATACTAAGGAAGTTCTCTGCAAACGCTTATGAGATTGAATTGCCACCTGGTGTGGGAATATCACCAATTTTTAATGTTGCAGACTTGTATAAATATGAAGATAAAGCTACAGATGATGAAATACAGGATCAAGAGACTACAAAGATTAACTGGGTAAAACAGCTGCCCACAGCAAGGAATTTACAGCCAGAAAGAATTCTAGACAAGAAGGCGCACAAGAAGACAAAGAGACGGGAATACTTCTAGTATCTGGTCAAATGGAAAGGACAACCAATCACTGAAGCTACTTGGGTTACAACAGATGTTCTACAGAAACTGGGCAAATTTGTAGACCAGCTCATGGACAGGAGCCCACGAAGAATTTTGTCCTCAGGAGTCTAATGCAGGAGCATCTGATTCAGAGGAAAAATCTTCTCATTTATTCCACAAAATCAAAAAAAAAAAATCTACAGGCAAGGAGTGGGATCCTTAGCCTGCTGTTTCTATGTCTTTTTAGTTAAATTTAGAAAATAGATAAGGAATAAAACATGCCATCTTTTCTAGATAGGCTTAGAATAAGGCATGCTAGATTAGTTGTTATAAAAAAAAAAACAAAGAAAATCTCAATTTACTATGTATTTCTACTTTCTATATGTGACTGCTTTTGTAATAAGGCAGCTATGGATAAAAAAAGGAAAAAGATGTAAAAACTTAGCCGCCAAGGAGGAAAGATTTCCTCTCATGTAGAACTCCAGAATTAGGAATCTATTTTGTGCATGAACAGTAGGAAGAATGGATGGAATTCGCAGCTCTTCAATGGAAAAAAACAGTGTATTGAATTAGGAATGAAGAAGGCGCATTTCTGTGGAAGGGAAATTTGTTATGGAATGACTGTGTTATAGTTTTGGGCGGTCCATATGTAAAGACTGGTTTTGTATTGTTAATAAAAAGGATTGGATTTGCGTTTTAATAGTTACATGTGTGCGCTATTTTCATAGCATTTTAAATTGTATGCCTGTGGAACTTATAACTACTATGCGCCCAAACATCATTAGTGCGAAGAACTGTGCGGCTTTGGACAACAGCCCTGTCTGTGGGTTTGCTTTGGAACGCCAGGGGCATTGAACCGTGAACCGTGGCAATTGAAAACCATTATATAGCGCATATTGTATGGTGGATATTGTATGGACAGCGCACCATAATTACGCTACGGTTGTGTATTGTTTAATGTTACATGTGTGAATTGTGGTATGTGTTAAAAACTCTGTGCACACAATTCTTATACATCGTTTTTATTGTTAAGAACTGTGGGTGGATATCCAATTGCAGCACAACGGAAGGTTTATAAATTAGTGACAACCAATTACAAGGTTTCCATGATAGCTGTGCGTGGATTTTGGCACGGATATCCGTCATGCCAAATCGCAGTTAGATTGTGAGCTTAAATTAAAATTACTGGAATGAAGAAACTCTGTTTTTCTGAGGCATAGTTTTTGTATGTAAAGGCATCTAATTCCATTCTGAAGTTGAAGGTCTTGTAAATTTTACACCGTAAAGGAGTTGTTGATTTAATGATTGATGACCTCAGAGACTTGACAAGAGACCGAGACGAAGACATAGAAGATATTGCAAACAAACTAGGAAGACTGTCATTGGAACCAGCAAGCAGTCCATCAGTTTATCCTTGAGCGCCAACTTCCTCTGGTCACTCTTGCTTTGGAATAAATCTGTCAACACTTTCCACATCAAGTATGGAGAATCCTTTCCATGCAGGCTGGATACAATGTGATCCTTCACGCCCCCCAACAGAATCCTCGACACTTGTTGTCTTCTTTTTCCAAGCCTCAACTTGAGTAGCATCAGTAGGCTTTGGGACTTCAGCATCTATGAACTCCTTCAACCCATTGTCATCTAACACCGCCTCCATCCTTTCTATCCATGCAATATAATTCGAGCTTCCTTCAAGGGCATACTCCATTCGCAATCCGTTGAAAGACATTTCAAATTCGACACCAAGAAAACACTGTTGCAAATTCGAATTCCACCAGCTCAAAACTCAACTGCTTCCAATCTAAAATTCGTGAGAACAAAGTATTTCTCGTACAGAGATTGACTATATGGGCATTTACCGGATATCTCACCTTCCAAAAGAAGGATGAATCCAAAAGCTACTGGCCTGATTACAAACTCTACCCGAAGAAATAAAATGTAATCACTTTCTGAATAATAGATCCGATGATCAACTTTGCTTTGATACCATGTAAAAATTTTGAATAATATGACACTTATTCACAAAGATTATCCTGATTATACACTATTTGAGGATTGCATGCATAATACATAACCTCCTCTACGTTGATCATCAATTTGCGGAATTAAAGAAACAATCGCATGCGCACATTGAAACATCAATCACATATATCAACACAGTATGTAATGGGGAAAACATACAGCTAAAAACCCCGAACTATCTGTATATTATGATGATAGAGAACATGTAACAATACATATTACAATACTCCTCACAAGTACTCAGTACTATCTCCACCTGCTACACACAAAGTAGCTCAGATTTGAATCAAGTCACAGGTTCAAATCTCCTCCGCTGTTTGCCTGCCTCCACTGCGCAATACCTATTGAGAATAGATCAGATCCAAGTTTGAATTCCCTTGGCTTGTACTGTGCAATCCTCATTGGCAATCTCAATCAATGATTGTGCAAATATCATTCACAACTATAGTCACAACTGATAGTAGCCTCACCCTTTCACCCACCTCTAACACTTGTCTCCACTGAACTGTCCATGCACTGAGTTAACTGATGTATTCTTTAGTTGATTTATGAGTTAATAATTAGTGAATTAATTAATAATTAATTCACACCACTCATCACTAGTGTATTTGTTAGTTAG
Source organism: Pinus taeda (assembly GCA_000404065.3). Taxonomy (NCBI): domain Eukaryota; kingdom Viridiplantae; phylum Streptophyta; class Pinopsida; order Pinales; family Pinaceae; genus Pinus; species Pinus taeda. Next base: position 10,423 of record APFE030449088.1, on the reverse strand, counting down.
ACTAATTACAACTAGTTCAACTAAGTCAAACTGAACACAACTCCATCAACTCCTCAATCAACTCCACCAAACTCAATCACTTGAGTTCTAACTGAAGTCCATCATGCAATAGCTCAACTAACCCATAGGAAAAGCTTATTTCCTTCTGGTAGTTGCATTTGCCACATTCGTAGCTCGAACTGAAGTGCTACAAGAGGATAAGATAATGTTTATAGTCCAAATATTATTAAGAGCTAATAATATTCGACTGTTCTATTTTTAGACTAGTAGTCTAAAAATAGACTCCGCCCATATGTCTAAAAATAGAGGTCCATCTATTTTTACCAACATGACCAATCATCCATAAATAGCACCCTGCAACTCATAGATCATGATCCATATGTCTAAAAATAGACATAGTCTAAAAATAGACTTTGTGCCAAAAAAAGCCCGTGGGCCCACTTAGTGAAGGCGACTTATTTTCACTAAGCTCCATCATCTTGTTACATTTTCAACACTACTACGATTGGATTCAACCTCCTATTTGACCTTACGGTTGTGGAATCGATAAAAACACAACATACAGATCTTCCACAATAGCTACAAGACTCCCAGTAGCCATCCCAACCACTCAAGTAGCCAGCCCTTGGGTCCCACTGAGGTTTTATACCACTTAACCTCTAGATGCTCCCATGTTATGGGCCTAACAGTTTCCAGGAGGCTCTGGACGCTATCATGAAAAGGCATGCCAACACCCAGGGACTATTTTGATCAGTGTTTTGCCAACATCCCTGGAATTTGAGCCACTTTTTCAAGCCCAAAGCCCAGGTCACTACCCATAATTGAATGACACCTTCATAACATAAATATAACAAGGAAAAAATGATGCAAATGCAAAAACTTGAACAAGCCCTTAACTAGAAACCCACTAGCCATGACAGGCATTTCATCAAACATATCACAAATATGTAATTTATAGGTGTAAACAACATATTTAAGCATAGGGGCCTCATAATTATTTGAGAATCGCTATGAAGCATTATTCCCTTACATCATGTGTTTCATTATAATCTATTAGGTCATATATACATTGTTCATTCATTTACAAGTAGAAACATGATGAGAGCCATACCTAGCCACTGTTATGAAACATATACATAACCAACATAATAGCAACAGAAATACCAAGTAAATCACAACCATATGATCCACATATAAACCAGTATAATACTCATAGAAATACAAGGAGAAATAACCTCATATTGATGATGCAAAATCCAAACCCAAGATGGGACTACCACGTTCCACCTGACCATAGAATGGTTGAGCCAAATCTCTCTTCAGACATTCACCCCCGTGCCATATTCCAAGCGTGAATGTGGGACTCAAACCAAAAGAGCCAATCAGGTCATCCTGAGGCTAAACCACCTCACCCTCATCAATAAAAGCCAGGATTTACTGTAATCCATCCCAAATCACTAGGTTAACACAACAAACATGTAATATAAGGCTTTACCATGATCTCCACCCGATCATTAGGCCAAACAAGAATGGATGCCACCAGATCTCTCCAACTACACTGTGAGGAATTTTCCTGTCTCTTGGTCTCTCAGGCTTTACCACAATCCACATCGGATCACTAGGCCCTAAACCAAGACCCACTCTCCAGGGTTTACCACATAGCCCAACCTAGGATTTCTAGGCACAACGAAGAGCAATCCACCTCTTGGGTTTACCATATATCTTGTCATTCATTAGCAAGGATTCCTAGGCCCACCGTGGAAACACAATTCTGGCTTTACTACAACCCATTGTTTGGCTCAGGGATTACTAGGCCAACAAATTTGCTGTGATCCACAGTCTAGTTCAAAGACCACTAGGCCATGTGCTCTATCATTTAGAGATCCACCTCACTCAACTTCGAATCCATCCGACAGTCCATCTCAATCAAAACATGAGAACCCCATCACACCATGGTTATCTGGAAATGGCAAGGCTAGACTGAAAACACTGTCACACCTAGAAAAACCCATGTCATAACAAAAAAAAAAAACCACATGTAATACCATGCATGCCAAATCTAGCAAAGGAAAATACACACGCAAATTGATACCTACAAAGAATATTGTTGTAGTTGCTTGATCTTGCTCTTCCTTGCTTGCTCCTTCCTTCCTCTTGCCTTCTTTCCTTTCTTGATCCAATGTCAAAATTCTCCAAGAAAACTCTGAGTGTCTAAGAGTGTGTGTGTGTGTGTGTGTGTGTGAGAGAGAGAGAGAGAGAGAGAGAGAGAGAGAAAATAATGAAAGAGCTCCAAAATTGAATTGACAAAAGGTTACAAATTGATCATCATAAGCCTTTTTATCAATTAGGCCTCTCTTTTCTTCATTTTCCTCCTCACATGCAACCCGTGACCTTTCACCTTCCTTTTCTCCTAATTTACATGATCTTCATAAATAAATGTGCCAAAAATCTCATTTTTCCTTTCCAAAGCCTTAGCCATTGCATTTTCCAATTCCCTTAGCCATATTAACCAAAATTAACACCCACACTAGGATGTTTTGCCCAACATTCAGTTTGAAATAAGTGTCTCATCAACCATGGTTATTATCTTTGCCTTTATTAACTTTTATTACACGGAATTTCCACCAGGGTTGTTACAAACTTTCACTCTTTCACAAGTCAAATTTACTCTACACATTGTTCATTACATTCATCAATCCTCCCACTACGAAGACTTGAGCTTGGATTCAGATTTGCTAACCAAGTTTACAAAATAGAATTTCAATCTAGTTTAAAGATTATTATCTTTGATTTAGTACATAGATTCAAATCCTTGATTATGGAATCGTTTAGCAGCATTCATTCATTCCTTTTAGACAAAAGAACCATGCTTAAAAGTTGACTATTTGTTAATCTTTTGTCTGCATTCATACTATTGTAGTCTATTATGTTTAACTGATAGCCATGGCTGTCAAGCTACCGATGACTGTGGTCAATTTTTGAGTCTCCAATCATTTTAGGAAAAGTTTTCCATATAAACATAGCTTCATAAATTTCTTGATACGATTGATATGATAATTTTACACGAGATATTTTGTAATCATTTTTTTCATGTATTTCACATTTTTTCATGTAGTAGGGTCCATTGAAATTATACAAGATCGATACCTCTTGGATGAAAAATTAAATTTCGCATTCAATGAGTACTTCGGCTCAAAATTTGAGTCAAATTGTAGGGAGATAAGTTGAAAATGCAAGTTTTTTTGTAAGTTCAGCTAGTGAGGCAAGGTCATGGTCATGTTCAATAATAACACTCAAATAGGGCGGGGAATTGAAATACTGACTTAACATATAGGAGTTCCTTAACAGTGCACCTAATCAACGTCTATCCAAGACCCCTTGGAAAAGTTGAAAAAATAGTTTTTTGTTTTTTGTTTTTTATCTTTGTACCTTTTTACTCCAAAAATGATTAATCATCCACCATAGTTGACATCATCATATTGAATCCTATTAGTCCTTATAAAGTTGATTTATGTTGTACATTTTTGTTTTTGAGGCCTATTTTTTACCTCAAATTTTCTCTAACGCTTGTTTCAACAAAAAAAAAATGCTTCCTAATGGGAAATAAATAGAATTTTGCTTCCATGAGTGAATTACTAGAATTTTGGCATCATTCTTCAAGTTTACACCTCAAAATTGAAATTGAAATTGAGGTAATCATTGAAATTTTTGCACTATGATATGTTGTGAGTGACCTCCATGTGACAAACATTTAAAACCTCTGTTGTGAGTTGTAATAGAGAATTAGTTGCACTAGGTGGGCAAGTCTACACAATGGTTTTGAAAATCTGTTTAGATGCACTGATGTCTATAAAAAATTTGAGATTGTAGTTAAATTGAAGCTTGTACTAGACACTCGATGGAAAAGTTGCAAGTTCCCCATGTTGTTTGCAAACAAGATAAAATAAGCCATTATGGGGGTGCGTTGTGATGTCCCTTGTCCAAGTGGCCTTATGGGACAAAGGCAATGCCCCCACACTCTTTCTCAACCCTAGCACCCCATCCTTATACATATATGTGTTTAATTTTTTCACATGTGATATTAAATTTTTATATACTTATTAATTAAATTTAAATATGAAATTCTCAAATATAATGATTACCAATATAAATATTATTTTTAATTATATATATAAATATATATATATATATATATATATATATAATATATATATATATACTATATATATAATGGTTAGTATATAAAACTTATTTTTATTTAAATTTATTCTGAAGTGATATGGATGTTATGTTATGATTTTTTATTAAATAATTATTCTTTAATTATATTAATAGAAAGTAAAATTAGTTATTGAATTTATTTATATTTTTGTTATTTTTTAATTAAAGGATGTTATTCTTTAATTTGTTTATATAATGTTAAAAGTCATTTGACAATATCTTATTTTTATTTAAATTTATTGTAAAGTGATATGTATGTTATGTTATGATGTGATTTTTTTTATCTAAATAATTCTTTCTAGTTATATTAATAAAAAGCAAAATCAATACAACAAAATGAATTAAATTTATTTATTAACTTTTATTATTTTTAATTAAGTCGATATTATCTTTTAATTTATTTTATAGAATATTAAGAACCATAAACATTATCTTGTTAGATCTAAGATTTTTGTGATCCATCAATTTAGAGAGAAGTCTTCCATATTAATCACATCGTAAGGATATGATTAATCTAGAAAACTTTTCTCTAGATATTATTTTTCAATTTGTTTTATATAATATTAACAACCATTATATTACACTATAAAATGCCTCTCCACACACAAAAAAAATAAAAAAATAATACCTATAGTTAACGACTTAACAATAAATATCAACTACTATCTACCTTGATTTAGAACCACCAAACTACCCACAATGTTGAATCAACCAAAAATACTTTCCACTGACATTATGATAACAAATCCCTAAACCCTTTAAAACCTTCGGATAAACTTTAATATGATAGAGTTATCAAAACCATTTATTCAAAACTACCACCTTAAATCTAACAACTTTCACTTTCCCACCAAACTACCACCTTAAATCTAACAACTTTCACTTTCCCACAAGTCAAATTTACTCAACATATTGTTCATTACGTTCACCAACCTCCCACTGCGAAGACTTGAGCTTGGAGTCATTTGACCTGAAGTTGGAATCATTTGCTAACCAGGTTTACTAAACAGAAATTTCAATCTATTTAATAGAGAGATTCAAATCCCTGATTCCGGAATTGCCTGGAAGCATTCAATCCTTCCTTTCAGGCAAAAAAAAATATCCGCGCTCACTGTTTTTTATTCGTTGGTATGCATTCACAATACTATTGTCTATTCAGTTTGACCGATAACCATGGCGGCCGAGTCGCCGGCGGCCGTGGTCACTTTTTGAGCGTAAGTTTCCATATAAGCATACATCTGTAAATTTCGTGATACGAGTGATGCGACAGTTTTACACGGTAATCTCATTTCATTTTGAATTCGTTCTGATTTTTGTCAGGATCTTTTTGTTAAGGATATTCAACGCTTTTGTTTTTTGGCGGATATTCATTAAAAGAAAACTCAGTCTGACATTCAGTTTCGCCGGAAATTATGACAGAGACCTTGGAGTCTTTTTTGTACGCGTTCTTTTAATCCATCAGTCGTTCGTCCATTGCAATTTTGGAAGGTAGTTGTGATGAAACTTCACGAAAGCATCATTATTAGCGATTGCACAGAATTCGAGGAGCTGAACATCAGAGTTTGCAGATACATCGCACGAAAAAATGCATTTCTATCAAAGAAATGGTTTTGGGCATGGGACAGTTGTCATATCAACGGTAAGAATTCAAGGAGCTGAACAGTAGAATACGCAAATACATTGCATTATACAAGTAGATCGTTTTTGTCACACAACACAACAGTCGTCATGAGTGTACCTAACTATTCGAGGAGCTGAACATTAGAATACGTAAAGAGATTCCATAAAAAAAATGAATCACTCTCAGGCAATTGTTCCTGTCAGAGGACAATTGTCATGTCAAGCCACTATTCGAGGAGCTGAACATTAGAATACGTAAAGGGATTCCATAAAAAAATGAATCACTCTCAGGCAATTGTGTCTGCCAGAGGACAATTGTCATGTCAAAAAAAAAGTGTATATTTATATTAAGGTTCATGGAAGTTAAAATAGTTGGCGAAATAACGTATCGTTCCTGTCAGAAGACCATTGTCATGTAAAAAAAAGGTGTAAAATAGTTGGCGAAATAACGTATCGTTCCTGTCAGAAGACAATTGTCATGTAAAAAAAGGTGTATATTCATGGAAGTTAAAATAGTTGGCGAAATAGCCTAGTTGGATGGGAAATTTTTTATAATTTCATGTTATAGTTGTGTGTTATAGGGTTTTTAGGGTGTTGAATCATTTTCATATAAAAAATAATAATTTTAATAATCAAATATTTATATAAAAAACAAATTAATATCTTTTATAATTAAATATTTTGAAAAAAAAAAGTCTGGATTATGGGAAAAATGGCTAACAAAATTGTGATATCAATAGACAACATGAAACTGATTAGGAATGGTTTGGAATTACAAATTTATCTCGATAAGAATCACAAATTTGCACTAATTATAAAATCTGCATCAAAATTATTATAGTTAATAAGAATCACAAGTAATCTCACTGTTACAATGATGGGTTGGAATCACAAGTTTGCACCAACTATAAAATCTGCATAATTTTAGTGTCATTGTGATGGGTTGGAATCTTAATTTTAAGTTATTTATGAAATGTAATGAGTTGGAATGACAAGTTTGCGCTAGTTATAAAATGACATAGTCTATAATGGGATTGGGTTTGAAGAATTTTAAAATTTTAAATTATGAATGACCAAGATTTGATAATATGGGAATATTCTGAGTCTAGTACATGATCTAATAGATAATATAGAAAGCAAGTAAATAGCTTTTCAGTTTTTTTGGTATACTCTTATCTTTAATTTATTAAAAACTAATTTATGAAATATGGCTAACATTATAATTTATTAAAAAATGATTTATCAATATAGAAAGCAAGTAAATAGCTTTTCAGTGTCTTTGGTATACTCCTATATTTAATTTATTAAAAAATAATTCATGAAAGATGACTAGCATTATAATTTATTAAAAATTGATTTATCAAAAGTTGTTATTGGATTAATATTGACATTGTTATTGAATTAATATTGATAGTAAAATTTTAGCTTTATCTTTGCCACAAATAATTAAGTCTACAATGAGGTCTGCAGTGGGGAAGGCTACAGTTCCTCTATACTTGGATATTCCCCTCTCTATAGTTGGATACCCTCTTGTGAGAGAAAGCGATATTGCTGAGGACCACACTTGCAACTGCATATTTTGATTATTTGATTTTTTAATTCATATCGGTATGTAATTTCTTTTTAATTCTACTGTAAGTATTTTTTTTTAAAAAGGGTCAGACTATAGTTCCTCTATATCTTGATATCCCTATTATGAGGAAAAACTAATCATGTTGTAATTACATATTTTTAGATAATTGATATTACAAATATTTATAA
>APFE030449081.1:3767-15449 GCA_000404065.3 Pinus taeda | reverse complement strand
CAAGCTAGGGAAGCCATATATATTAAATGGATCGAACTACAAATAAAATTCAATCCATGATAACCATAAAAATGAGTAACCCATTATTCCTATCAAATTTAATATATTTAAAAAAACAAAAATTAACTAAATAATAACTTTATTACAAATTATATTGTGGTTATTTATAAAAAAATATATGCATATTTCAACAACAACAAAAAATCTTAGTGGAAAATTTTAACAGTGAAATATGTCAATATTACTATGAATATTCCAACATATTCCATGGGGTTTAGATATATTCTCTCAACCTAATAATTAACTTATAACTATGGTGAAGAGAATAATTATAGACATATATAACCTCTGCTCGACTGACTTATGTACTAATTGTTGGAGTGCAAAAGGTGGATCATTAATTCTTATTACAATGTTTATATTATGTTGTTCTATTTCATAGTTATAACATTCCAACCAAATCTTCATTTCGTGTTGTTCTCTCTACTGAATGTTTTTACTAGGCAAGTTAATTTGTCATCAAACCTAGAATACTTGGATGAAAGTTCATCACTATCGGTCTGCTTGGATTGCATTCTATCTTGAACATCATTTTCTTCTATACTTCTTATCATAGTAACATGGGTTAAATCACAAGTCAAGTCGATGTTCAATTTTTATTTTTTCCTTTTTGGTTTAGTCGACTATCTTTGGTCGTATGCCTATGATGAGCACCTTTCTACGTTGAGTTTGTCTCGAATCGATTTTTTATGTTGCTGTTTTTTCTGAACTACCATCATTTTCTATAGTTGTTTTTCAGTGAATACATATTCTCCATGTCCAAGCAACTACAAGACGTCAAACCCAATACATTATTCTAGAAATTGTTCTAATTTTCTATGCTACTCTTTAAATGATACCCTCAAAAAAATTTCATGCAATTGAGTGTAAATTCTATTGTTGTTGTGCGTCTTCTAGTTGAATACCTGGAAATATTCCATTTCCATTTATTGTATATGTTTATGTCCCTGTTGGTTTCCAACTCCCTGAGTCTTTGCTTGCAATATTCATATGAGATTATGTCATAAGTTCTAAGAGGCCAAATTTAAATGGTTGTGTATAATAATGCTTCTCTTTCTTCTTCTTGTTTAGCATTTTGAAGGAGTAAAAGTATAACCCGTTGTTCTTCTCAAGCTTATGGTGGAATTGGGAATATTATATTATATCATTAACTAATCCTATATATATTTCATCAATTGTAGGCTGATACAGAATCTCTTTCGTGTCTACATCTAAAGAGTTGACATACCAAACTTCAATTCTTTGTATGGACAATTGAACATGTGATGAGGGAGGATTCATTTTTTGTATGTGTTGAGGTACTCTCCATCTTTTGGAAGATTTTTAAATATTTCTGGAGGACTAACTAGTGAAGTTTGTTTCATCTCTACCAAAATTAGTAAAGAGGGGAACCAAATGGACTTATTACAATTTTCACATTCATACCGGTTCATATTTAGCATGTCATGAACGTGTTTTTCCTACTTGTATATTTTTCGCATCATGATCATTTGACCAAGTTATTGTAGAATAGTGATTTTAATGTTAGAGACTCTCCCTATTCATGCAAAATGACTCTCTCTCATTAGGAAAGATTTAGAAATAAGAAAAAAATGAAATATCAAAAGCTTATTTTAATAGTACATATATTTAACACAATAATATAAACATGAACAAATAGGAATCCAATAAAGAATATTTATTATTCATATTGCATTGAACAATCGAAATAGGAAAAAACCATATAGAAATACACAATTTAGAAATTTAGGAATTTTATAATTTTGAAATACATATAACTAAATATAGAGAAAAACATATATATACTTGATTAATATTAATTGATGGAGGGAATAATAGTTAAAATGAACTTCACACACCAACATTAAGACCTTAAAGCATCTACAAAATATACACCATCATTGTATGATCTAATGGGTGAAACGCCAATACTCATCAAGATCATTACCATATGTTGAATCACAGAAATTGCTTTTTGCGTCAATATCATAATCAAAATCATTACCATATGTTCGCTCACGAAAAGTTATTTTTGGGTCAATATCGATAATCAAAATATCATCTCAATAATACACAATATCTATTATATTACTTTCTTATGGGATTTAAATTGGAGTTACACTTCATTCAAATTGATCACTATGTTATGACACTTTAAGTGCATAAAAGATATAGTTTTAATGGTAGAGTTAATGTGTTAGATATTAAAATTGACGTGCATTATAAAATTTCAAGAATTACAATGTCATGATCATAAAGTGTACTAGGGGTCATAGTTTCTAGAATTCATTGTGTTTTAAAGATCATAGTGCACTATGGTTCAATTAATTTTAGAGTTAGTCCCTTAAGAATTATGAAGTGACCAATTTCATTGTTTTTTAATGGTAATAATTGTTAGAGGTTGCATTATGGAAGGGTTTTAAATTATCTAAGAGTATGAGTGATCACAGTAAATTAGTGATTATGGGTCATATTAGTATTTTGACATTCATAATGGTTTCTAGTTAAGGGGCACATATTGTATAAGATATTTTGGTTAGAGCCATCCAAGGTTACATTAAATAAGGGAAACCATTTTGTGGGGGTTAATATATAGTGCAATATCTAGAAATATCTAATAATAACTTCATTATAATTAGTGAATTTATAGATACATATATCAATATATATTTTTACACATCAAAATATTATTGGGAAACCCAATGTGTGTTTCGTTATGATTTCCCTCACTGTTTTAATCCAATAACTAATGAGTTGTACTTAAAAAAAAGCTTGAGTGATTTAGTAGCTAATTTTTTGATACTGCTAGAGTTTTGCAAGGCTCTTAGAAATATTGAAAAAAAATAGGTTATCTTAAACTTTGAGGAAATAAATATTTTATTTATATATTTATCATTTAAATTTTCCAACCTAAAAGTATTTAGGAAAAAATATAAATTAAATAATTTTTAATTACTAATGAAGAGGATTATGAATCCATAGGACATCAATGAAGAGGATTATTAACCTATATGATTTTATTTATTAGTTAAAAATGTTATTTTATTAGTGAAAAATGTTGTTAAGCCATATGAATTTTAATATATATATTTTTTCTTATTTAACAACTTATCCTCAAATTTTATTTTGACAATTTTATTATTTAGCAAACAAAATTATGTATAATGACTTTCACCCTATTTTCTCAATTTTCAATTACACTGATAAAGATTGACATTTCAGATTTAAGCATTAACTTTGTACATATTCTCTTGACTATGAAGAAAGCAATTTAAACATTGAGTTTTTAAATTTCACCATTACTTTTTAACTTTGAAATTTTGTGGTTTTAATGCAAAAACAATTAAATAGCAAGAGTTTCTAACTTTGAAACTATCCCTTTTTTACTCCAAAAAAAATAAATATTATTTTGAAATTTAACTTTTATTTTTTCACTTTTCCATCAACTATTTGCGCTTTCTAACCTTGAATTTAGTTTTCATATCATATAGCTTTGCAACCTGGCCAAACCTACCTTTTCCTGAGAGATTATCACATCCTTTTTATTTTGTTGTTCAGTGTTCCTCCCCATAATGAAAAGAGATAGATAATTCTTGTTCCTCCCCTTCATGAAAGGAGAGAGAATTCTTATTGAGTTTGATATCAACCAATCCAAACACGAGTGGGGGAGATAGCGAAATTGGCAATCTTTTACCTCAAAGGCAATCTTTTAAATTTAACCTTGGAATTTTTACTTTGCTTTCTTTAAAATTAAAAGGTAAATTATTTTGGTTTGTATTGTTTTAATTTAACGTGTGGTTTTTTTGACTTAACATAATTTATATTAGGTTTTTAATTCTAAATTTAACCTTTAATTTTTTACTTTGCTTTCTTTAATTTAACGGGTGGTTTTTTTTACTCAATGTAATTTATATTATGTTTTTAAATTTAAGGTATTTGTTGCGTTAATTTAGGTAACCTCTTGGTTTTACCGGCTGTCTTCTTGAATTCGAGCTGTTCCCTTCATAGCCGTTTTCTCACAATCACAAATTTATTCATTGTTTTAAATTTACGCGTCACAGATGCTTTTTCGGGTTGTATTTTCCAAATTTAGGTAGTTTTTTGATTTTATGGGCTGTCTTCTTGAATTCTAGACGTTCCCTTCATAGCCGTTTTTTAACAATCGCCTAGCCAATATGTGATCATTTCGAAACTATGCTCATGCCCAAGTGTTTTCATTGGTAACGCCAATTTTGTTAGATCTGTATCTTTGTTGGTAGACGGTGAGACTAAATATATGAAGATCTTGTGTTCGATCTGTATCTTTGAAGGGGGAGCGTCAGACTCAATATCTTTGAAGTTCTTTTGTTCGATCTGTATCTCTGTTGAGAGAGAGTCAGATTCAGCCATTTCTGTCAATTCAAATTATGTTAACATTCCATGCCTTTTCTTCGAACTTTGTTTATAATATTTTTCTCCAATTATGATATTGTTAATTTTGTTTACACATTTGAAGCCAGGCCTCTGAAGATCGTGTGTTCGATCTGTATCTTTGTCCTATTTCTCGAGAAAGAGTCAGACTGAATCGGCTCAATTACTATATCGGCCTAATCCTCTGCAGTGAACTTTGGTCTTATGGTTACCGAGATATCAATCATTGATACACGTTGGGCAAAATTATAAGCAAAAAACTTAGAAATTCTTGCAAGCATTCACCTCTTTCCTGGTTTGTTGAATGATGGATTGTAAATGTTCCTTGGGTGTGATAAACTTTCATGCCTCATTTTTTTTATCTATATTCTAATATGAAAATAGATTCAGCATAGATTTAGCATTTTTTTTATTGGAATTGGAATTTGGCACTGAGATTATATATTTTTGAAATTTTTAATACAAAAAAAAAATTCAACATTCTAAATTGTATTTTTAAATATAAAAATTGTTCTTGATATTTTCAAATATAGAAATGTAGAAATATGTATATGTGGAAAATAGTCAAAGCTATTTTTTCTTTTTTTCCAAATAAAACACGAAAATGTTGTCCTCTTAAACTACACTCACATGGATTATTAAATATTCACTTTTGTTATTCACCATCCTTACAACTTTGATATTGAAAATCATAGGTGGCCACACAATTTTAATCACCTTTTTCATAACTTTGTTAGTGAAATTGTGAAAATAGTATAACTAAATTAAATTTTACTAGTTAAATTGTTGTGCTTATAATGCCTTATTTATATTGCAATTTTTTATACATATTACTCGTTATATTATCATGTATATATTGATATCTCAGTTTTCTAAATAAGTATTATAAATAAAAAGAATGAAATGATATTCAATTTTATTTTTATTAAGCTTTTTGAGGAGGAAGAGGAGGAGGAGGAGGAGGAGGTGGAGGCGGAGGTCGAGGAGGCAGAGGAGAGGAGGAGGAGGAGGTAGAGGCAAATGCGGAGGAGGCAGAGGAGAGGAGGAGGAGGAGGCAAACGAGGAGTATGAGGTGGAGGTGAAGGTAGAGTTGGAGGAGGAGGTGGAGGAGGCAGAGGAGGCAGAGGTGGAGGTAGGGGAGAAGGAGGTCGAGGTAGGGGATAAGGAGGTGGGGGAGTAGGAGGAGATGGAAGCAGAGGAGGAGGAGCACAAGGAGGAGGAGGTGGTGGCGTGGAGGAGGAGCAACTGAAGGCAAAGGTGGCAGTGAGAGAGGAGGCAACGGAGGAGGCAGGGCAAGAGGAGGAGGAGGTGGAGGGGATGGGGAAGTAGGGAGGGGGTGTTGACAATGGCAGAGGAAGCAGTGGAGGCAAAGGAGGTGGGCGAGGAGGAGGAGAAGGAAGAGGAGGAAAAGGGAAGGGCAGCAACATTGGCAGTGGTGGTGGTGGTTGTGGCGGATGAAGAGGAGGGGCATGTGGTGGTGATGGTTCTAGCAGGGGTGGAGGAGGAGAAGGAGGGGGTGAAGGTGGTTGAGGAGGAGGTGGAGGTTGTGGTAGAGGCGGAGTAGCAGGATGAGGTGGAGGAGGTGGTGGTGGCAGAGGAAGAGGAGGAGGAGGAGAAGGAAGAGGAGGAGGTGGTGTTGTTGGTGCAGGTTGAGGTGGTGGATGAGAAGGTGGAGGCGGTGGTGGTCTAGGAGGAGGTGGAGGTGGAGGAAGAGGAGTAGGAGGCAAAGGATGAGGTTGTGGAGTAGGAGGAGAAGGAGGAGGAGGAGGAAGGGGTGGTGGTGGAGGATGAGGCAGATGTGGAGATGGAGGAGAAGGAGGAGGAGTAGGAAGTGGAGTAGGAGGAGGAGGTGGTGGAGGTGGAGAAGGAGGAGGAGGTGGACGAGGTGGATGTGGATGTGGAGGTGGAGGTGGTGGTGGAGTAGGAGTTGGTGGAGGTATATGTCGATGTGGAGTAGGAGGTGGTCGGGGTATAGGTGGAAGTGGAGGAGGAGGAGGAGTAGGAGGATGGTGAGAAGGGTGTAGAGGAGGAGGAGGACGAGGAGGAGGAGGCAGTGGTGGAAGTGGTGGTGGAGGAAGAGTGGAGGTGGAGGAAGAGTGGTGGAGGTTGAGGTGGAGGAGGAGGTGAAGGTTTACATGCAGGTTTAGGTGGATGAGGAGCAAGACGAGGAGGAGTAGGAGGGGGAGGAGGAGAATGACGAGGAGGAGGAGGAGGGGGTGGATGAGGTGGAGGTGGAGTTGTAGGTGGTGGTGAATAAGGAGGTGGAGGAGGAGGACAAGGAGGAGGGAGAGGTAGAGCGAAGGTGGAGGAGAAGGAAAAGAAGGTGGTGGAGGTGGTGGTGGTGGATGAGGAGGTGGAAGAGGAGGAGTAGCAAGAGGAGGCAGATGTAGAGGTGGTGTAGGAGGTGGAGGCAGAGGAGCTGGCGAAGTAGGCGGAAGAAGAGGAGGAGGTAGAGGTAGAGGTGATGGAGATCGTAGAGGCGGAGGTGGTGGAGGTGGTAGAGGTGGAGGTGGTGGAACAATAGGGTGTGGAGGTGGGGGAAGAGCAGATGGTGGAGGAGGAGGAGGAAGTGGTGGTGGTGGAGGAAGAGGAGGAGGAGGATGTGGTGGTTTTGGGGAGGTGGTGGTGGAGGTGGAGTTGGAGGAGGTGGTAGAAGACGAGGAGGAGGAGGAGAAGGCCATGAGGGAGGTGGAAGTGGAGGAGAGGAGGAGGAGGGGTGGATGTGGAGGAGGAGGAGGAGGTGGTCGAGGTGCACGATTAGATGGTGTAGGTGGAGGTGAAGGTATGCAAGTTAATTTAAGATTCATGTCTTCAATTCAAATATTAAATTGTCAGTCTCTTCTCCACTGTTGGAAATGAAAGATATAGTCTCATGAATCTAGAACATATCTCTTCACATTCATAATATCCTACTATTAAATGATAAGTAATTCATTTATGAAACCCTAAACCCTAGACCAGAAACCCTAAACCCTAAAACATAAACCCTAAACCATAAACCCTCAAGCCTAAACCCTAAACGCTAATTTTTATTTTAATATTTTAAAAAGCGTTTTGTAACTTTAATGTTATAAATCCTAAACCATAAATGCTAAACAATAAACCATAAAACCTAAACCCTGAACCTGAAACCCTAAATCACAAACCGTAAACTGAAAGGGTAAACCCTAGGCACTAAGAATTTTATAGAATTTTAGAAAGTGTTATGTAACTTTTATTTAAGTGTTTATTAAAACAATTTATGAAAGTGTTATAAAACCTAAACCCTAAACCCCTATCCCCAAACCCTATATCATAATGTTTAAAACCTAAAACATAAACCCTAAAATCATTTACTACGTTCTTATAAACTCTTAACCGTAAACACCAAAACCTAAACAGTAAACCCTAAGCCCTAAATTGAAACCCTAAAAGCTAAGGATTTTATTACATTTGGAAAATTGTTTTGTAACTTTTGTTTAAGTTTTTGCTAAAACCATTTACTAAAGTTATATAAACCCTAAATCCTTAATCCCTAAACCCTTATCCTTAAACCCAAAATCCAAAATCCTAAACCCTGAAAAATCCTAAACCCTAAAACAAAAGAACTTTATAACATTTTAAACACCAAACCCTAAACACTAAGTATTTTATAGCATTTTAACAATCGTTTGTAACTTTTTTAAGAATTTATTTAAAGAGCTTACTAAATTGTTATAAACTCTAAATCGTAAGTATTTTATTACAATTTAGATAGCATTTTGTAACATTTTAAAGCCCTAAACCCTAAAATTTTTATAACATTTGCGAAAGTGTTATAAACCCTAAATCCTAAAACCTACATCCTAAGAATTTTATAAAATTTTAACAATAATTTTGTAACTTTTCTCAAAGTGTTTATTAAAAGAATTTAGTAAAGTGTCCCTGAAACCTAAACCCTAATCATTAACTTTTTAGCAAGTGTTATGTAAGTGTTTTCTAAGTGTTTATTAAAAGAATTTATGAAGTGTTCCAAGACCTAAACACTAAACCCTAAACCCTGAACACTAAGCATTTTATAACATTTAAAAAATGTTTTGTAACTCTTTTAAGTGTTTATAAAAACAATTTACAAAATTATTGTGAACTCTGAGCCCTAAACCTTAAGAATTTTATAACATTTTAAACCCTAAACCTAAACCCTAAACATTCAATGACATTTTAACAAGATTTTTGTAACTTTTTTTGAAGTGTTTATTAAAATAATTTACTAAAATGTTATAAACCCTAAATCCTAAACTATAACCATTTTATAACATTTTAAACCCAAAACCATAAACTCTAAACCCTAAGTATTTTATAACATTTTAACCAACATTTTCTTACTTTTTTTAGTGTTTATTAAAACAATTTACTAAAGAGTTATAAAACATAAACCCCAAACCATGAGCATTTTATAGAATTTAAAATCCTAAATGCTAAGGCCTAAGAATTTTATGACATTAACAAGTGTTTTTTAAACTTTTTTTGTGTTCTTTGTAAAATAATTTACCAAAGTGTTATAAATCCCAAACCATAAACCATAAACCCTATCCCTAAACACTAAGAATTTAAGAATATTTTAAAATAAATTTTGGTAACATTTTTAAGTGTTTATTAAAATCATTTAATAAAGGGTTATAACCCTAAACCCTAAACCCTAAACCCAAAACCCAAAACCCTAAACCCTAAACACTAAACCCTAAACCCCAAACCCCAAACCCTAAACCCTAAAACCAAGGCATTTTATGACCTATAAAAAATAATTTTGTAACTTTTATTTAAGTGTTTATTAAAATAATTTACTAAGGTGTTATAAAACCCAAACTATAAACCCTAAACCCCAAACCCCAAACCCTAATCCCTAATAAATTAGTAACCCTTTAAAAAGTGGTTTGTAACCCTTTTATGTGTGTACTAAAAGCACTTAATCAAGTTTCATTAACCCTAAACCCTATCAACTAAACCCTAAACTATAGGCATTTTATAGCATTTTTAAAAGCATTTTGTAACTTTTATTAAGTTTTTATTAAAAGAATTTACTAAATCGTTAAAAACATTACACCATATACCCTAAAACGTAAACCCAAAAATTTAAACCCTAAAACCCAAGCGCTAAACCCTAAACCACAAACCCCAAGAATTTTATAACAGTTTAAACTGTAAACCATAAAGAGAAAACCCTAAACCCCAAAACCTAAACCCTCAACCCTATATCACAAACTCCAAACCCTACACCATAAACCGTAAATCCTAACCATTTTATAGAATTTTACAAATTATTTTGTAACTTTTATTTAAGTGTTTATTTGAAGCATTTACCAAAATTTTGTAGACCCTAGACACTAAATCCTAAACTTAAATCCAAAACCCGAAACCCTAAAACCTAAATCTCAAACCCTAAACCCTAAACCCTAATCATTTTATAACATTTAAAAAAGTATTTTTAAACTTTTATTTAAGTGTTTTTTAAAAGAATTTGATAAAGTCTTATAACTCCTAAACCCTAGCATCTAAAGCCAAAATCCTATACCATAAATCATAAACCCTAAAACCTAAACCTTAAACCCTAAACCACAAAATGTGAATGTTAAACCTTGAACCCTCAACATTTTATGACATTTTTAAAATCATTTTGTAATTTTTATTTAAGTGTTTATAAAAATAATTTACTAAAGTGTTATAAACCCTCAACTATAAACTGTAAACCAGAGACCCTAGACCCTAAAACCTAAACTCTAAACCTGAAACACTTAACTCTAAACCCTAAACCCAAAACGTTAAACCCTAATAATTTTATAACATTTTAAAAATCATATTATAACTTCTATTTATGTGTTTATTAAAATAATTTACTAAAGTGTTATAAACTCGAAACCCTAAACTCTAAACATCGAAACCCAAACCATAAACCCTAAATCCTAAACCCTAAGAATTTTATAACATCTTAAAAAAATATCGTGTGTTCGATCTGTATCTTTGACGGGGGAGCATCAAACTGAATATCTTTGAAGGTCTTTTGTTCGATCTGTATCTCTGTTGAGAGAGAGTCAGATTGAATATATGAAGATCATGTGTTAGATCCATGGTCAACGCCCATGTCACTTCATAAATCTACTTCCAATCAGGCTTGAGGTAAGTAGCCATTTCTGTCAATTCAAATTATCTTAACATTCCATGCCTCTTCTTCTCCGAACTTTGTTTATAATATTTTTCTGCAATTGTGGATATTGTTTATTTTGTTTACACATATGAAGCCAGGCCTTTAAAGATTGTGTGTTCGATCTGTATCTTTGTCATCTTTGTCGAGAGAGAGTCAGACTGAATATACGAATATCATGTGTTTGATCCACGCTCAACGCCCTTGTCACTTCATAACACTACTTCCAATTAGGCTTCAGGTAAGTAGCCATTTTTGTCAATTCAAATTCGCTTAATATTCCATGCCTCTTCTTCTTCGATCTTTGTTTATAATTTTTTCTGCAACTATGGATATCATTTATTTTTTTTGCATATTTGAAGCCACGACTCTTCTTTGAGCCTTGCTTTAAAGTATGGTTTATAAAAACATTTTACAACTATGGGTAGCGTTTATAGACAATTTTCTTGCACAATGTAACTTGTTGTTTATAAATTTTTTTACAGCTATGGATACGCTGTTTATAAATTTTTTTTAGAGCTATGGATATCGTTTTTTGTCTATAAAAATCTTCTACAGCTATGGATATCGATTTTGGATAACTATGGGATGTACTTATTGATACTTTTCACAGATTGATACATTTCATGTTTCATTATACATTTATTCAGACATTGAAATGTTTGAACACCTCTTCATCAAGATTCATCCTCAATTACTATATCGGCCCAATCCTCTGCACTGAACTTTGGTCTTATGGTTACCGAGATATCAATCATTGATACAGGTAGCCAAAAATTATGAAGCAAAAAACATAGAAATTCTTGCAAGAATTCACCTCTTTCCCAGTTTGTTGAATGATGGATTGTAAATGTTCCTTGGGTGGGTGATAAACTTTGATGCCTCATTTTTTTATCTATATTCTAATATGAAAATAGATTCAGCATAGATTTAGCTTTTTTTTTATTGGAATTGGAATTTGGCACTCAGATTATATATTTTTGAAATTTTTAATACAAAAATAAATTCAACATTCTAAATTGTATTTTTAAATATAAAATTATGCTTAATATTTT
>APFE030449080.1:0-12593 GCA_000404065.3 Pinus taeda | reverse complement strand
TTTAACACTCAAGGGCTTTGAATAATCTACAAGGGGGGGAAGAAAGGATGGATGAACAAAATGAGTGGCTATTGAAAATTATGAAAATAATGGTTCGGAATTGTTGGTTTCTTATTCGTGAAGCACGTAACTTCCCTTAGAGGAAGAAAACACTGAAGATAGTTCTAGGTCACTGTCCGCAGTAGGATATAAGGCTACGCGACAGTACAACAATGGCTAGTTCCGGGAAATGCAGGGGTAGAGACAAGAGACTGTGGGAGAGCGAGGTTGACGCTGAGCCGAGCAATGTTGGAAAATGCAGTGGGGGGAAACCAGTGGACAAACTGATCCAATAAACAATGGTTGTGTATGTGGGTAGCACCAAAGAGAAGATTCAACGACTCATCACTGAGTGGGAGGATGACATCCATAGATTTGTGAAAGTGGGGCCAATGGATGTGAAAGAGTGGAAAGCATTGGTTCGTCATCTCGCAGTAGAGAAACTAAATATAAATAGACTCTACACATGTACTGGCTCCATAGATGCCTCCTAGGGAAGGGGATGGAACAAATCTGGATGATTGTCATTAAGTAATTTCCAAACAACAATAAAGAATTTCAAAAGATCCAAGCCTAGCTGCAGAAATAGGATGGTTGTCCTGATCAAATCTAGAGAACATTCTCAAGCATGTTCTTAGTGACCAAGCTTCCAAGATCAGTGAGAAGGACCCAACCTGAGGTAACTTGGCATCGACCGATCAGGATAACTAGGGGGATGAAGTCATAGTCTTTTTGCTTAAGTTTTTATGTGGATAGCATTTACTTTCCAGTTTGTAGTATTTTATATATATAGAAAGACAACTCATGGTTGTGTAGATGATTATCAAGTATATATAGATTGGATATATAAACTACTATTTTTTGCTACTAGATGGCGTATATGTGGTTATGTGGTCAACAAACCTCATTTCCCAACTGGCAAGTTGATATCACCTAACTAGGCTATGTGGTTGTAACTTGCTTGCACATATTATAATGAAAAATAAGGATATACCAATCTTAACAAAAAAAAGATTCTTGGAATTTGTATTTAAACGAAAAACATTATTATGAAAATTGTTTCCATTTTCTTTATCTAAATCAAGTTAAATTAAATTAAAATAGTTTTATTATTTAAATTTCTTCAATTGAAATCAGAGTTAACTTAATTAAAATATTTTCTTTATTTATTTCATTATCTATAAGTCTTATTTTTAAATCGTTAAACTTATTTTAAAAGTTCAAATTGAAAAAATATTTTCATTCCTACAATTCTTATATTTTCCAGTATCTCTAAATAAAAATAAATTCCATATCTTCAAAATTTAATCTACCAAATTTTAACATGTTTAATAATTTAATCAAAATTAGTCACTCTTGTCAAAATTATGTTTAATTTTCCCATTTAAAATTAAACTTAATTGATATTTTTGAATAAATATTTAAATTGAAGATAAATAATATGATGATTTTTAAGCCTACTTAGCTCATGACATAATTGGTATATTTATTGTAAATTATATGTAATTATTAATTTTATAATTTATTTTAATATATTGCTAATTTATACTTTTTATGTTTAAAACTAAATTTTGAATAATTAGATAAAATGTTATTAATATTTTTAATGCTATATGTTAATACATACTAAATATATATTTTGAATGCTTTTTTGATATATTTTTTATTTTTATTCTGAATATTAAACATACACTAAATAAATGTTTGTTTATCGCTTTTTTGATAATATATAGTGTTTTCTATCAGTTCTGATTATTATACATATAATATATTTATATATATATAAAATTAAACTTACTCACTTCTATTAAAACTCATTTTTATTAGAACTATGAAATGAGAAAAAGCTAAAAAATTAATCAACAAAAACTTTAAAACTCTAGAATAATCGTACTTTTATTAACTAAAAGAAGAAGTGTTGTTTTATAAAATAATAATTATAATATTTCTATATATATATATATTTTTAATTTGTATTTAAAAATAATATATATGTGTTGAAAATGATTTACATTTTCTTAATTTAAATAAAATAGTTTTCTTTTTTTTTATTGAATTTTTTTTAATTCAATTCAATTCAAATTATTTTTTCATTCAATATATTTTATAATATATTTTAAAAAATTTATACTTATTTGAAAGAAAATATTTATATGGGCTAGGTATTTTTAAGACAAAGAACTTATTCTCTATCTTCAAAACTAAATCTACCAATATTTAACATATCAAAATCTCGATTTTCAAAACCTAATCTACTAGCATTTAACATATCTAATAATTTAATGAAAGTTAATGAATCTTCTGCAAACAAATATGTCATTATATTTCATATTATTACAAATTAACATATGAAATAATTTAATGAAAGTTAATGAATATTGGGCCAACAAATATCTCATTATATTTCATATTATTACAAATTTTGTCTAAAGAAAGTTAAATTTCCTTCTTCATTTATTAATTTGTTTTATATTAATTATTTGCATTTTTTTAATTTAAATAAAATACATTTTTTTAATTTCATAAATTTTATAATATATTTTAATTTTTTTTAATTATTTTAAATAATTAAATTCAGAAAAAATAGTATCACTTCTACAATTCTTTTTTATATCTGCTAGTATATTTAAAGAAAGAATAATTCCTTATTTTTAAGAATTTTCAAAACATAATCTACCACCCCTCAGGATGTCTAATGTTTAATCAAAGTTAATGAATCTTGGCAAAAGTAATATGTCAATTTATTTGATGTTATTGCAAATACTTTCCAAAGAGAAGTTAATTTTCCTTATTTTATTATTCAATTTTTTTTAGAGTAATTTTTTTCCCAATTACATTGGGCTATTATAAAATTTTATAACTACTATCAAATAGAAATTAATACTTACAATAATAAAATAAATTTATGAATATTCATATTAAAATTTTAAATTTTATTATAATTATAATCATATTTATTATTGTTTGCTAAGTGGTGTGAATATTTAACATGGATGGATTTTCTTGGAGTTTTGAACTAATGATATTCACTTCATGGAGTGGCTTAACATAATACCCCACCACCATCTATTCTACTTCCCATGGAACATAGTTATGTTCATTTAATAATAGTACCATAATTTATTATATTTATAAAAAAATATTCATTCATAATATTTTTGAAATTAGATATTGACGTGTTACTAAAAATACATTAACACTCCTCATGAGTTGTAGAATTAACACTAGTGACGAATGACCAACAACTTGCAATATACATCTCCTCGTCCCTCTCTCTCTCTCTCTCTCTCTCTCTCTCCACTAACTATCTCTTTTCACCCCTATGTCTCTCTCTCCACCTCTCACTCACTCCCTTTCTGATCTCTTACTCTTGTAATCCAACCCCCTCTCTCTCTCCCTCTTGCACTCTTCCTATATCCCTCCCCTCTTTGTCCTGTAATATATCTCTCTCACTACTCCCTTTATGCCAGCTTCCCTCCCTCTCCCTCTCTATATACCTTTGAAACTCTATTTATCTGTCCACCCTCACTCTCTCTCTCCCCTTATCCCTCTCACCCCCACTCCCTCTCTCCCTATCCCTCTCTTCCTATCCCTCTGTCTCTATTCCTTTCTCTCTCTTTATCCCTTCCGCTAGTATCTCCCTCTCTCTCTCCCCCTCTCTCTCTCCCTCTTTCAATATCTCTCTCTCTCTCACATTCTCCTCGCTCTCTCTCAATCCCTCCCTCTCTCTCATGTACCTACTACAAACACATAAAATTAAAAAAATTACCCTGTTGAGTTATATCAAAGTTATCATTGTCCGGATGTTATATATGATACCACCTTGGGTCACAATACATAGTTCCCAGTGCTCAGAAAACTTTCTAATGACATGATAGACTTTTGCATTAATGTGACACCATACCACTGTCCTTCCGGATTCACCTACACTATCCACTTGGCTTAACATTTATCACCTGCTTTGTCATGGTGGTGTGGCAAGGGCAAGAGTACCAAAAACATTTATGCACCTCGGGCTCCTCCAGTCATCAATGGTGGAGATTTTGGTTGGCAGATCCAAGGGTTGAACATCGAACCGAGGGATTTGTACTCATTACCCTGGTGATATGGTTCATTCAGCTCATTGTTTCTTCACACTCGATCCAGCATCGCTCCACCTTCCACTGTGCCAAAAATTGTCTGCAATACTATGGTTACTGCTCAAGGTTTCAGTTTAGTTGGCGGGTTGCCTAAATTTGCAGTGATTTATATGACTTGGATAAGTATTCACCACCTTTCCTCTTTCTTCCGTTACTCATATTTTCTTTGGCAATACACATCTCATGGTTGTAGCAGTTTTCTTTTTTTTGTTTCCGGGATGAAAGAGAAATGGGCACGGCCAAGTAATGTTGGCTCGAATAAAGGGATGGTCATGGCTACTCTGACTCTCTACCTCCTGCGCAGACCATCAGGTAAGAAAATATGGTTATGGGTTGAACTTTCATGGAACTACACTGTATAAAAGCTACCATTGCAAGGGTTATGGACCTTTCTCTTTTTTTTTATGATTCCAGCTCCAGAGGTATTGCCTATCAAGCCTAGAGAAGTGTTATTCTATGGCCTTACTTCATGGTTTCATGTGTTATGATGTTGCAGTTGTCCTGGCCTGAGGCTTGGTCACTGGGATGCATTTGCTGGCTTGAATTTCCTTTGACTATGTCAGTTGTGATTATGTGAAAATTTTCTTGGGTCCTTCTGTAAACTGTGGTGAGTTTTCTGGGGTCAATCCCTTGTAAGTTATTTGATTGTTGGCCAAGTTTTCTTATTAACTGTTCAAGAATCCTTGTACCAGGCTAATTGTTGGTTAATTAGTTTGTGCTTAGACTTGAGCCGAGTCCTTAAGACTTTCGGCATGAATTTTTGGAATTAAATTCTGTGTTTGTATAATTGTTTTCCACATGATAAATCTAACTGTTGTTTACGTTCTCAACACTGAAACTACTCGTGCATTATAGTTCCACTCTTTTATTTTATGATGATAGAGTTTTATATGCATGTTCTTGTATGTGAAGCAATAAGTGAGGGTTTATATAGATGCCAACCAATCTGTTAGAAAAGAGTCGTTTATTTATTTGAGCATCTAGGTTTTTCTTGTATGTCAATAATACTCTTTGCTTTTCTCAACGTTGTAATGAGTCACTCTTTTTTTTGTCTTTTGGTTGAAATATTGGCCGCTGAAACCCCTTCAAGGTTTCTTCTGGTACTTCCTTAGGGTTTCATCCTATGATATTGTAGGGTTTCCATCTATACACTATAGGGTTTCCTCCTATATAACTATAATAGGAGAACCTCATTTTGAAAGATCTTCCAAATATCGTGCCCTTCTCTCTCTTAATTTAGTTGGAGATCCAATGTACATTCATACTTCTAGACCCACAGGCTGCCAAGAAAGACTTGATCGCCTCAGTTTTACCTTTCTCATGCGACTTTTTCATGAGGTTGTGCATGCCAATAGTTTAATATAACTCAATTCCGGTCTTCCTGCCTTGATTTATATGCAAACTAGAATCTGCAATGATTCCAGGGTTCAAGTATCGACCCCATACTTGTATTTGTTCCAAGTTTTATCATTTTCTTCTTAATAACATGGCAACATTTCTTTTAGTTTAAACAAGAATTTCATAGAAGGATAAAATACTGTTTGCGCATGTTTAATTTTCAAGCATTATTTTCCTACACTTGTGATTTCATAGTTCTCAAATATGCTCTTATCTTTTTTGTTTGTCAAGTTGTTGTAATAAGAGTTCGGTTTGCATCATATGGTTGTATTCACTATCTCTGAGGTGTTTGTTTGATTAGTGCCATAGACCCTAACTCCTGTTTCTAATTTTTCTTATTCAACATTTTTTCTGCACGATAAATATTCTCTAGTTATTTCCCTTATATTTAGCAAAAAAGTAAAAGAACTATTTCCATCATACAATTCACTCCTAACCACAAGAAATAAACGAGACCCCTACATCCTGTTTCTGAGAAAATTACATATAAATTATTTATCAAATTATCTAACAGATTATCTTAATAGATTATCCAAGTGATTTTCCTTACTTACCTGGTCTCTTCCTAGCGATAAAGACTCTTTAGAGGTTCACCTAGATTCTCTGCTTTTTTCTTGTCCACCCAACCATGAGATTCATCTTTCAAGACTAGAATCTCCCCCCTAACTCTCTTGCATGATCACTATCCTCAGCAAGAATGCACTTAGTGCTTCGCTATCTAGTCATCACAAGACTTAGCCCTCTGTCCTCCTCTGCCTGTCCCTACAGCGTAGATTTTTGCCTCTCCCCACTTCCTTTTCTCTGGAAGCCTTTCTAGTTAGGGGAGGTAGTTAGGGTTGTAGTATCAGAAACCATCTTTTCCCAACTTCCTCCTCAAAAGTTGCCGGCATTTTCCAAGAAAAACATTTCTTATATTTCCTTAAAAATAATAATAACAAGACTATTAAATTTCAAACAGCTAACAATGTCATATTTAGTTATGTCTTTTCCCACAGTAAAAAAAAAATATTTACATTTTCCTGGGGTATCACATCTCCCCCTCCTAAAATCGGACATCATCCTGATGTCTTCCGACCATGAACAACCCTGGGTAAGCTTGTTTGATGAGCTCTTCATCTTCCTAGGTGGCATTGTCAGGCACAAAGTGCCGCCACTGCACTTTAACTTGGGTAATAGCTCACTTCCGCATCATGAATTCTCTCTGGTCGATGATGTTGAGTGGTTCAACTAGGATTTCTCCTTCCGGTTTGACCTGCAACATGAAACATGCTAAGTCAGTTCTCTTTTAAACCGAAACACTTAGACTGATTTACAGGAGATAATTCTCACTTGTATATCCTGCCATTTGATTATATGTTTAGGATCATAAACATATTTTTTCAACACAGAAACATGGAAGACATTGTGGACTCGTATGTGACTTGGCAAGGCGAGCTTGTAAGCCACCGACCCAATTGTTTCTAAGACTTGGAATGGTCCACAAAATTGAGGTGCCAACTTGGTCCAACCATTCCATTGTAGTGTGCTCTTTTTTACTCGTATTCTTACATACACATGATCACCAACTTGGTACTCCTTGAATCTTGTTTTTCAGTCAGTAAAGCTCTTTTTCCTATCTTGAGCTGCTTTTAAATTGGATCGTACCTTCTTAGCCATGTCCTCCATCTCTTTACGCATTTCAGGACCTAACATCTATTTGTCTTCCAATCCACCCCAACTTGAGGGTGTGCGACACTTTCGCCCATACAGTACTTCAAACGAGCTCATTTGCAGTGATGTATGATAACCATTATTATACGCAAGATTGATAAAGTGCAGGTAATATTCCCACTTGGTTGGTTGCTGCATTACATATGACCTTAGCATATCTTCCACCACCTGGTTCACCTGTTCTGTTTGCCCATCAATCTAATGGTGATATGCTGTACTGAAATTTAGCTCAGTCCCTAATTCTGTAAACAATGTTTTCCAAAAGACCAATGTAAATTTAACATCACAGTCTGAAATTATTGTTTTTAGTAGCCCATGCAACCTAAATATATTCTGCATAAAAATATGGGTGACTTGAACAATGCTATAAGTAGCCTACACAGGTATAAAATGTGCTGATTTACTAAATTTTTCCACCACCACCATGATGGAGTGGTTATTTTTCCTTGTCTTGGGTAAACATGTTATGAAGTCCCTATAAATGGTTTCCCACTTCCATTCCGGAATGGGTAATGGTTGTAATAACCCCACAGGGTGTTGGTGTTCTGCCTTTATTTGTTGACACTCTAAACAACGTGCCAAATACTGAGCCACATCTTTTTGCATACCCAGCCAATAATATTCTTTTGGGTGTGTCGCTATCATTTTCTAGTATCCGGGGTGTCCAACATAATGGCTTTTATGAAATTCATCCAAAATTCAGTTTTTAATGCAAGCATTCAATTCATTTGAAGTGTAATTCTTGCATTCGATCATATAGGTTATTTGTATCAAGTTATTCTAATAAATGTTTTTTTGTGCTCAATAATTTATAGACGTACAAACACAAACAAACAAACCAATACATTACATAAAATAAAAACATAAACATCTAAAATTATATCATCAGAAAACATGGATTTGTAACTAATTATCAATATATATTAATTAAAAATACTTCCCAAAGATGAATTGACTAATGATACTTAAAAAAATCCATAGCCACTCATGATGTTATGGTGATTTGCAAAAATGAATGAAATTTTGTTAAACTAAATGCTAATTTGAACATATATAGTTTAATACACATTCAATTAATTGGGACTGTAATTCTTGCATATTATATTTTATGTGTGTAAAATCATCATAAAGGTATGAAGTCAATAGGAAATTTGGGCAATGACCTTCCATATGGGATATTCTGATAAAAGCCTTTCTTGTGTTTTAAAATTATACACAAACAAGGGCATAAACAAAGAAACACATACATTACATAAAATAAAAACACAAACATTTAAAATTCTATAATCATAAAACATCTGTAAGTAATTATAAAAATCATATTAATTAAAAACATTTATAAATAATTGTGCATTAAATATTGGTGCTTACAAAACTTCAAATTCATTCATGATGTTGAAAAAATAATATTTTATTAAATTAAACAACAAATTAAATATTAATAAGTTAATATATAGATTCTACGCATTCTAAAAGTAATTATTGTCTATGACATCACATGTGTTAAAATATTATACACAAACAAACAAACAAAGGTGCAACAAAGAAATACATACCATCAAATAAAACCACATACATTTAAAATTCTGTCATAAAAAAAAATCAATTTTAAAATTATTTTTTAAAGTTTATGTTTATTTTGTTTGTATTTATCATCGATCATTAGTGCCATTTGATATATTTTTAATTTTAAATTGAATGATTGTGGTTAAAAGGATATTCATGTTCATAGTCACCTCTGATATTGTGATTATATGTATTTGTTGAAAAGTATATCTTGATTAAAAGCAATCATGAAAACTTGTGATTTTCAAACATACCAAAACTGGTGATGATTCTTACAAGGAAAATTCATAGTCATTGTTACTTGTGGTATTATCGTGGTCATTTGTATCTATAAAATTTATTGACTAAAAATATTTGTGATTTTTTTCTTTTATACTAAATAGATTTAACAAGTTATAAACTCGATCCATTTTGCACCATAAAAGAACAATTAACTAATACACTAATTATGAACTCACGATGATTGAATTAAATAAAAAAATTGATTAAAATGTAAGATAAGAATATATTAATGAAAAAATCAAATTAAAGATTGAGAAGGGAACAATGTCAAGAGGACGAGTTCAGTGTGATGGCTAGGGTTTCTCTGTCTTTTTGCTTTCCTTATGTGATCGGGTCTCTTTAGACATCAAATCCACCTTTTGTATCATCACTAGGGCATGATCTCACCACTCACAGGTATAATAATGAAGTTTTTGAATGGAGTGAATATTAGTTTCGATCACCTATGCGGGGATGGAGTCTGATAGCCTGGGTTGTTGGTAGTATCATTCACTAGGCTATTGTGCAGAGTATATGCTCACCCCGTATGTACATGATGGCATAGAAGGAAGCAAAGGGTGTCACACTCATGAGTTGGGAATGGACCTATGTAGGGTTAAGGTGACTCTGGAGTAGAAATATTATAACTTCTTGCTATTAGTCACAAGAGAAATATCGGTCAGATCTGAAAGAAAAATTTTGGCTACAAAAGTGAATATTCCACCCCAAGCACTTCATTTTATAGATCTGTTGCTAAATATCTCGAACCTGGTTATTCTCAATCCCCTGATCACAATAGGTTGTCAAAATGGAGTAGTAGCATTAGATCTAGAGAGTTTTCTTCACTTTTTTCCAGATCAGAATCTTCCTCCATTAAAGTGGGTGAGCTCGGTGGTTTGACCATCGCTTATGAAGTCAATATTTCCACAAAAATCCCTCTCACTCTTTGTATCTCGACTATTATCCATTGATTAGACTTCAGATCTATGTGACTCTCAATTATGGGCTCTCAATTTGGTAGCCTTCCAATATTTTTATCAAATCCCCAGATGGAAAATCAATATTATTTTGGGTTTGGGCCACAGATCACTTCAAACAATAATAGCACAAGATCATGCACACTTTGGGTATCCTCATGATCCTAAAAAGTCTAATATTTGGTGGAAAATCCATGCAATATGATGTGATGTTACAATATTATAACATCCTCCTATCATCCACCATCGTATCGAACATGAGGCTTCGGGGAGGATCACCTCGACCAAGAAATTCAAAGGGCATATGGGGAATGTCTAGATCTATTATTAATAAAGGAAAGAAATCAAATTAAGGGAAATTTAATGGAGGCTTTTCATTCGTAGATATCCTCAAAGGAAAATTTGTTGCCTCAACAATACCATATTAGACACACAATATACCCAACCCCTACATAGTGGAACAACTAAACCAAATCCCAGTAATGACTATAGATCTACCATAACAAATGATTTGTGTACCACATATGAATTTCAACCAGTACCATCGAGATTCAACAGTTTTTGGCTAAAAAAAGTGGATCTCTTCCATTGGATATTCACAAATTGGACAATAAATTGTGAGATTCAGATTTTTTTCAAGGGGTTTTTTCATAGTAAAATTTACAATGTGAGGGGATTTTGAATATATATTGCAAGAGGGTCCATGGCTTTGGGCCTTTGTGGGACTTTTTGTCACGCCTTGGTTCTTAGATTTTGATGGCCATATAATGGTGGTATCTAGAATGTCGGTTTGGGTTAGATTGTATAATCTACCACTACATTTTTGGCCCCATAAAGTGATAGAAGCCATTGGGAACATATTACAGTGATACATAAAGAAATATACAAAAATATTTAAGGAGAAAATCTACACAATCAGACAATTATTCAACTTAGTCAAGGATCCCATAAACCCTAACCTTCAAAAAGGTGTTTATGTGATTCCTTGCTCATGCGGTAAGAAATACATAGGTGAAACATGTAGGTCTTTTAATATTAGAATTAAATAATACATCGTCGTCTTAAGCAGAGAAAGGAACTCAAAATTGGCCTTAGCAAAACATGTTCACTATTACTCTCATTACATCTGCATGGAAGAATACAAACTGGTTAAAAAACGCGACCACTATCTTAAAAGGAAAATTGAAGAAGCCATTGAAATAGAAAAAATGAAGAACAACTTGAACCGGGGTGGTGGATTAAACCTAAGAAACACCTATAAAACTTTACTTGAAATATTTAAAAATCAATAATTAAGTCATGTCCTTTAAAATAACCTATTCCCCCCCTCTTAAAAAAATAGTATAATAAATAACAAAAACATCAATTATATAACATCCTCCATAAACACTAAAACAATTAACAAATATAAATAGAAATTAGTAATTGAGTACTTCACATATAATCATTTGATAATATTAATATATAACTAAAAAAATGCATGTAATCATGATTACTCAAATCTAAAAAATTACAAATTAACTCTAGGAATTATAGATGATATGATAGCAAAATAACTCACCAAATTTGTAAGGATTAATTAATTAATTAATCAAATAAAACAAATTAATCAAATAAAATAAATTAATAATTAAACAAAGAAATACATACATAAAGTTAAAATAATAGACATATTAATAAATAATAAATAATAAAATTAATTAATTAATCTATTCCCTTAATTAATTGATCAAACAAATTAGTGAATTAGTTAAACAAATTAATGAATTAATTAAACAAATTATTAAAAAAAAAATTACATAAAATTAATAAACATAATAATTAAATCAATAAATCATAAAATTAATTAATTAATTTATCCCTTTAACTTACTAATTAATTAGTATATTAATTAAACAAATTAATGAATTAATTAAACATATTATTTAAATAATTAATTTTATATAAAATTAATAAACATAATAATTAATTCAATAAATAATAAAATTAATTAATTAATTTATCCATTTAACTTATTAGTTAGCTAATTAATTAAACAAATTAATTCAATATAAATAATAATAATAATAATAATAATAAATAACTAAATAAATGGAAAACTAATAGGATAATGGTCGACCTAATTTATTATATCTTTTATTTAATAACCTATATATAGTTTACGATAAACTTTTTAGCGTAAATCATATGATATTTCATTTGTCGATGTGTTTCGAACCAACCGTGTGGTTCATCGTTAGGACAAGTTGAAGAATGAGATGTAGCTTTACATGTTAAATAGTCAGAGGCTCCAATGGCTAACTGACCAATAGCTAAATGTGACTGGGGATCAATTAGTTGGAGCAGGGTCATAAAAATAAGTTAATTAATAAATTAAAATGGAAGTTAGTTATATTAAGTGACTTCACCTTTAATTTATAAATATGTGTATAAATAAATAATTAATAAATGTATGTATGTATGTATGTATGTATGTATGTATGTATAAATTATATATTTATAT